>SPJY01033114.1:1350746-1462363 GCA_005191435.1 Raddia distichophylla | reverse complement strand
ACATAACGCAAGGCAGCTACATATAAAAAGTTGTTCATAAAAAACAGGGCTTATTAGAGCATGAACCAACATGTCAATCATTCATGTTGTTGTAGGATGCACATAGAGATCTAACTAATGATTAAAAAAACATGTGAACATAGATAATTCATTGATTACTTCACTCAGCGATGGTCATATATAAATTGGAGTATGGGACGATGACCATTCATTAATTGCACTATTATAGCTGCAAGATATATAATGCACGCCAATGAAGTCACGACATCTTTAGGTTTTTTTTTGGGCAAGATCCCATTGATGCGCTAACCACGGGGTTCTGTTTCTCATTAGGGCTTGTTTGGGAGACCATATCCTGGCCGGGATCCCAGCCCATTTCCAGGGATTCGATCCGCGGAGGAAAAATTGCCCGAGTTTTTTCTTTGCTGCATTTGGATGTCCGTGGGGCAGGGATTTCGTAGCCCGTTCCCCTCCGTATCCCCGGGGAAACCACGCCTGTCTCCCAACTCGTGGATTTTTCCCCGTCGTCTCCCTCCCGACTCGCTTGCCTCCATAAACCTAGCCGCCGCCAGCTCCCTCACTCCCAACTCGCCTACGCCCGTTCCCTCCCCTCCGCCTCCGTGCCTTCGCTGCCTCCGCCCCCTCCGCCTCCCTGCCGTCGCCGCCTCAGTCCCTTCTGCCTCCGTGCCGGCGCCGCCTCCTCGTCTGCCTCCATCCCAGCCGCCTCCCCCTCCGCCTCCGTCCCATCCGCCGCCCATCCGCCTCCGTCCCAATCGTCGCCCATCAGCCTCCGTCCCAGCCGCCTCCCCCTCCGTCTCTCTGCCACCGCCATCTCAGCATCCGCCCCCTCCGACCCCCTGTGCCCCTGCCTCCCTCCCCCTCCGCCTTCCCGCCCCCGCCACGGCTGTCCGCATTGCCGGCGAAAGGAGAAGGGAGGCGCCGCATGGGCCGTAGGTGTCGCCGGCGGGAGGAGGACGGCGGCGTCGCCAGCGAGAGGAGGAGGGCGCCGCCGCCTCGGCCGTAGGTGACGCCGGCGGGAGGAGGACGGCGGCGTCGCCAGCGAGAGGAGGAGGGCGCCGCCGCCTCGGCCGTAGGTGACGCCGGCGGGAGGAGGAGGGCGGCGTCGCCGGCGAGAGGAGGAGGGCGCCGCCGCCTCAGCCGTAGGGGATGCCGGCAAGAGAGAATGGGAAAGGCATCGTTTCTTTGGTGGAAGAACATGTGGAGAATGGGGGAAGGACGGGGACGGAAGGGGAAGAAGACGGGAAGCACCAGGGAAATGAAATGACCAAAAAAATCCCCTAGCGGATTTTTTTCACCGGGTTTTGCTCCCCTTTGCTCCCAAACAAAGCTAATGGGGGAATTCGCCGCCGGGGATCGGGGATCAGGTCCCATTGCCATCCCTAGACACCACCAGCTCCCGCCCAAAAAAATGACCTCAATTCAATTCGAACTCTCAAGGGCCCCAAGTATGGATTCCCAGCAACGCTCGCCGGAGCACAGCTCCCTCCTCGCCGCCGGTCCGCGCCTCCGTCCCCTAAAGCAAGCCCACGCACGTCTCATCATCTCCGGCCACTGCCGCTCCCTCTCCCTCGTCACCAAGCTGGCCACCCTCGCCGCCACAGCCGGCGCCGCTAATTACGCGAAACTCCTCGCCACAAGCCACCCCTCATCAGACTCCTTCCTCTTCTGCTCCCTCACGCGTGCCGCGGCGCATCATGGCCACCCCGCCGCTGCCATCGCCTTCTACCGTTGCCTCCTCACCGCCGCCCTCCCCTTCTCGAGCTTCGCCTTCACCGCAGTCGCGAAGGCATGTGCCGACCTGTCCGCTCTCCGCACCGGCATGGCCGTCCACGCGCATGCCATCCTTCTCGGGTTTGGCCCCGATCGTTTCGTGCAGACGGCACTTGTGGTGCTGTATTCAAAGTGTGGCCAACTAGTGGTTGCACGCAAGCTGTTCGATGAAATTCGTGACAGAAGTGTGGTCACTTGGAATGCAATGATTTCTGGGTACGAACAGAATGGGCTTGCCGAGCGGGCTATCGAGCTATACAAGGAGATGCAGGTGGCCGGGGATGTGCCTGATGCCGCGACATTTGTAGCCACACTCTCTGCTTGTGCACAAGCTGGCGCTCTGGACTTGGGACGCGAAGTGGAGAGACGTATTGTTTCTGAAAGGGTTGACATCAGTGTGTTTCTGGGAGCTGCACTTGTGAACATGTATGCTAGGTGCGGTCTTGTGAACAAGGCTCGTGAATGGTTTGACATACTCCAGAAGCGGAATGTGGTCACATGGACTTCCATGATCGCAGGGTATGGAATGCATGGCCATGGCCATGAGGCGATCAAACTGTTCCATTTGATGAGACATGATGGCCCCCCACCCAATGATGTCACCTTTGTGGCCGTTCTATCTGCGTGTGCACACACTGGTCTAGTTAACGAAGGCCGCAAGGCTTTTGCTTGCATGAAGAAAGTCTATGGAATTGCTCCTCGTGCCGAACACTTTTGTTCTATGGTTGATATGTACGGAAGAGCTGGACTTCTTGATGATGCAATGCAGTTTATACGTGATTCTGTACCTGGAGAGCCAGGACCAGAAATTTGGACGGCAATGCTTGGGGCATGCAAGATGCACAAAAATTTCAATCTCGGGTTGGATGTGGCAGAGCGATTGATTGCTCTCGAACCTGAGAATCCATCTCACCATGTTCTTATTTCTAATATATATGCCCTCTCTGGTAAAATGTACCACGTTGAGAAGGTAAGGAATACCATGATCAAGAGAAGATTGAAGAAGCAAATAGGATACAGCTTGATTGAGCTCGGGGGTACTCCCCATTTATTTCGCATGGGTGAGAAGTCTCATCAGCTGACTAGAGAGATTTACCAATACTTGGAGGAACTGATTCACAGGATTAGCGATGCTGGCTATGTGTCTGAAACCGACTCAGTGCTGCATGAGTTGGAAGAAGAGGAGAGGGAAGTTGCGTTGAGATATCACAGTGAAAAACTGGCAGTAGCATATGGGCTCATGATGAGTGTTGGGAGCATCACTCCCATCAGAATAATAAAAAACCTGCGGATATGTGGGGATTGTCATCTTGCCATCAAGTTCATGTCAGCTGTGGAGAATAGAGAGATAATTGTCAGAGATAAGCACCGTTTTCACCATTTCAAGGATGGCAAGTGTTCCTGTTTGGAATATTGGTGACAATCTCGTTTGTTTTATTATACACTTTGCAGGTACTAATAGTTATTAACAAAAAAAGTTTTTCAGGATTCAGTAAGTACATGGCAATAATTTACTCTATTTTAAATTATGAACCAGGCTGCCTATCTTGCTGGCTGACCAGCATGTCTTCTGCATCATCTTTGTCAACTTATATCGCCAGTTGCAATTTGCAAAAGGTAACCACTTGAGAGCTTCCTACTTGAATCAGCAGGGCAATTTTTGTTTAATAGTGGTTCCTCATTTTTCATCCTAATACATATATTCATGTCCACCCGTTTCATTTTTTGAGTTTTTGTTAGATGCTATGCTTTTCTTCTTGCTGAATATCCAGAATTCCAGCTGTCTGCAAAGTTCCAGATTATCAATATTATGAAAGTGTCACAATATTGAAAGACGAAGAACCAATTTTGATATCATTTGATTGCTCTTCCTGAAGAGTGTCGAGTAAGTTACAGTGCGCAAACACAAGAATCCAAGATTCTACCGTTTCTTTCATGTGAGTTTATGCTTGTGCTCTGTGTAGTGTCTCAAAGTGAGAGCAGATCAGGTTTAACTCAATATTTGATGCTTATGAACTCATCCATTGCACATCCATGCAGGAGTCCGATTCCATGCTCTTGCCCATCTGCTATATGATCTGTTCTCATTGGAAGCTACCAACTTTCAATCGGTTCAAGTTCAAACCATGGGCAGTTGGGCACCAATCAACACAACAGGAGTCCAACAATCCAGACTTGTTCAAGATACCTACCGTGGGAGATGCATGCAATGCCAAGATGGACATCGTATGATTATTCATCGGGGTTAATGTCTTCCGGGCAGGCAGGGCGGTGTGGCTCTGAGTGCTGGAGTCTTGGCCGTTCATCGCGCGGCGGTCTTACCAGGAAGATGCGAGCGTCGCCGCCGTGCGCGCCAAAGTGCCACGGTCAGGCTTGGATGCGTTGCTGTTTGTTCTTTGCGTAGTGTGTAGTGGGGTTGACGTGGAACAGATGGGGCGTGACATATACGTTTGGTTCGATCAGTTTTACTGAACTGAAACCTGTCGAGAACTCAATGCAGAAGGGTCAGGAGTACTGAATTGACTTCGGCCTTTCAAAGTTTATCTTTTTTATATTGCCTATTTGGTGTAATAATTTGTAATGATTTTTCTTAGGTTTTTAGTAGTTCTTTTAAATATTCTAAAACTATTTTTTAAATTATTCCTTTATAATATTTAAATCTTTTTTAAAAGACTCTCAAATTTTATTGAAACGATATGCTAGGCCTTTCTGAGCAAACACCAAAACTATATAAATAGGTTTCGGCCCATTTTTTAAATTTTAAGATTTGCGGCCCATTAGAGAGCCCATATGCCGAATGTCATCTCCACGGGGCTCAACAGTAGCCTCCGCTGAAAACAATGAAAACCTACTATTTCTGGCCACTTCTTTGAAAGGCCGCCCCACAGATTCAGCGCGACACAACGTGTATGCCGCCTGCAGTCCATGTACGACGATGACAGGTGGGGCGCATCTAATTTGGGAGCCACGTGTCATTGAGATAGCTAGAGCACCGACACGTCCCCGCGTTTTCTCTTTTAAAAAAATTATTACATACGTGACAGGACGGATCACATCAAAGATGGCGCCACCGCCGCCTCTGGCAACGCCTCCCACGCGTCACCCCCACCCACTGATCGCTCAGCCCCACCATGAAATTCCGGTCCTGGCCCACACGTCAGGGGCACGGTGGGCGGGGGATGGCGCGTGTCTCCACCTCGCGATGAGCGGAAGGATTCCACCCTCCGTCGAATCGAACGGCGAGCGGCCCAACAACCTCGCGTCTATGAATTCGAGCCGCAGGATGCGACTGCCCCGCGCTCCACCGTCCGATCCCGGCCCGCCACGCCGATCCGGCCGTAGAATATGAATTTGATTTCAAAAGCCCTGCGTGGGAGAGAAAGAAAGGGGGCGAGACGGGGGAGAGAGAAGGAAAGGAGGGAGCAGCAGGGAGAGGAAAATCCTGTAATCCCCCAACCCTCTCGAAATCCGCCATTCCCCTCCGCCGCAGACACGCGCCGGAGGCCGCGGGAACCCCGCCTCCCCGCTCCCGCCGCGGGGCGCCGTCCCCCTCTCGATCTGGCGCCGACGGCGGTAATCTCGCCGCGAATTGGTGGCGTTTAGTACCGGGGGTGTTTTGATCTAGCATCGGGGTTAAGTTGATGGCGGGGAAGGAGCAGGGCGGCGGAGTCCCGCCGCCGCCGCGGGCGCCGGTGCCCCCTGCTTCGACGCAGCCACCGATTAAGAAGCTGGTGAGGCAGCTCGACTTCACATCGGCGCCGATGGCGGGGAACCCCGCGATGGCGGCGGCCGCGGCCGCCGTGTCCAGGGCGCTGCAACCGAGGGCGGTGCCGGTGGCGTTCCCGCAGCCGCACCAGCTGCGGGCCGCGGTGCCGGTGGCGGTGCCGCTGCAGCTGCAGCCGCGGGGGCTGCCGGTGATGCGGTCGCATCAGGTGTTGCATATGCCGCGGCCGGCCGTTGCGGTGCCCGTGCCGCAGGTTCGGCCAGCGCAGGCCCAGCCAGTGCTGCGGCCACCGGTCGCCGTTCCCTTGTGAGTGCCTCCCTGTCCTAGGATTTAAGACTTTTGTCTAGCTTCAAATTTTGAAATTTTAGGTTCCTTATTTGTTTCTTGCTGGGTTGGGGGACTCTCTTGCTTGTGGATCAGTTAGGGACTTGGGGCCTGCTTAGATTGAGTTTATTATTTTAGGGGTGGATGACTGGTTAGTTCAAATTTGTACTAAATACCACTCATCGCTAAATACATCCAAGCCAAGCACCCCTTAGTTTGTTTTCTCTTAATTCATATAGGTCTCTTGTTTTTAGCTTGTAAATTGTAACCAAATCACTTAGCACTTGTGCTCTCTTTGGAAACGGAAACAAATAGTCCTATTGGTCTCCCACCTGAATAATGTTGATATTAATTTCTGTGAATTTCGTATTCCTAATATTCTATTGATTTTCTGTCATGCTCTAGTGATTTTCTGACCATGCTTTGAGTTTTTGTACTTTTAGGAAGCCAGAGTCACCAAAACCCCGTGCAAGGCTGTATGAAGGGAAAGATGGCACCCCGGTGAAAAAGAAGTGCTGCAATTGTAGGCACTCCAAATGTTTAAAGTTGTAAGTCAGATTCTATGTGCCTTAGCTTTATCACGAAATATATGAAATGCCTATCAGAAAGGCTCTCTTATGGATAGAGTTGGATCCAGCAAACTGTATACCATTTGTTTTAGATACAAGGAAATATGTACAACACCAACTGTCTTCATTTTTTCTGCATAAAAAAGTTACAATAATACCGTTTTAAAAAGTTAAGTTCTATCAATACCATGTTGTTGTTAAACTTGACAGATATTTTAGGGAAAATTGGCTATGAGTTACTGCAATTTGTATGGATTTACTCTCAAGAGTCATTGACATGTGGCCCCAAGTTAGTGAAAATTTGAATTTCCTACAACATGGGAAGAAAATTTGTGGTGCTATGGTGCCAACTTCCCTCAATATTATCTCTCAATAGTTTTGTCAAGATTTTCTACTTGTAGCTAGTGGAGTAATGCTCTTACTTTAAAGAAAATGAAATAGGCACTTTTATCGAAGTTAGGATAATTATAAAGCGGTATATATATCTTTATGAGCACCTGCGCTTGACTTGTGGCTTGTCAGTTAAGTTTCTCAACGGCTCCAAAAGCTTGGTCAAATGGGGCTTAGTCTTGAAAGAATATCTTCAATTTTATTGAATGGGATAATTCTATATGCAAATGTGGTAAGGAGTAACTAGTAAGGACATGTGGGCACTGAGCTAGCGTGGTTTGAGGGAAAAATGAGAGTACCACTTAGTTTACTGTAGGGACTTTTAAAACATCTAAGCAACATTCCTTTTTAAGGGCACGGCAGTGCACAAGCATTCAACTAGTCTGATACTATCTCAATCCGATAAGAGGGGTGATATATTGGTTAGATTGATAATGAATACATAGAGAAACTCAAAGAGAAATCCTTGTAATCATTCATGTGCTCTCCAATAACTTAATTTGTGCTTCTACCTCTGTCTGCATAAATCTCTATAGTTTGTTGTTATAGGTTGAACCTTCTCATCGGAAGTCTGAGAATCCCCATCCTTCTGCCCTTCTGTAAAAATGTGAAAATAATATATTTTGTGGTTCGATATTTTTCCGCTTCTAATCATGATCATTCATTGCAGTTGTTAGCCTTTGTGTACTGATACATGATGTTAGCAATCTAATTTTTCTTTGGTTTTCATGCTTAGGTACTGTGAATGTTTTGCATCCGGTATTTATTGTGATGGATGCAACTGCACCAACTGTTTTAATAATGTTGAGAATGAGGCTGCTAGACGTGAAGCTATTGATGCTACACTGGAGCGCAATCCAGATGCATTCAGGCCTAAGATTGGGAGTAGCCCACATGCAAATCGGAATAATATGGTATGTCTCAAGCCCCATGTGTCATGTTCAAAATAGCTATGCACCTACTAAAGGATATTAATAGTTGACGTCTGTTATTAATGGCCTATACCGTGTATGTTTATGCACATTGTAGATGCTTATATATCATTTTAATTGAGAGTTAAAATGGAACAACACAGTAACTGAAAGGAAAATGTGAAGAAGGGGATGGTCTGGGTGGTTTACACATGTTTTCTTGAAAACTAAATTATACTAGCCTACAACTGAAAAAAATTACATCTTAGACGACTTCAGACTTACTCTGCTCAGCTCTCAGTATGTGCTGCCCTTTGCAGCTTATTCTGTTTTGTTGAAAAGATGAACTCTAAGAGGTTCCGGAAGCAGCATGGAGAGCCCGGCCTGCTTCATTTGACTGTCCCTTTAGAACCTTGGGATGTGCCTTTGAGGTGACAAAAATGGCTCAAAAAGCCATAGAGAGTGCCTTTTCTAAAATGGGGACAAGCAAATAAGTTGATAAGAATAAGCAGAAGAGCTGTAGAGAACACACATGATCTCATAGGATAAAGGGGAAGCAGGTGATCTGCCATGGCAAAGATTGGCACTCGAGGATTTTCAACTTGTTGAGTTTTGGAGAAATACATTACTTGTCAACAAATGTTTTTGTTGTTTGCCTGTTTGGATATTGTGAAGTGAGTTTGAATTGTTAGATAGCAACATACCATCTCCTCAATTGATTTAAATGGAAACAGGCAGCGCTGGACCTTAGTTGAGCTCTAATTTCTTGTCTTAATGTTTAATTGATTTCCATTTTACCACTTTATATGCATTGATCTTGATACTTCTTTACTGAAGCACCACATGTCCATAGGCATTTCATCGAAAATCTAATAAAAGAAAGTGGGTCAAAGATCCGATATCAAATGATCAAATCTTGCCCCTGCTAAAATGCTTGCTACTTACACTTCTTTCACCATTGGGAAAGAATTGCAAGTTTCCTTCCACCTACAATATGAAGTATGTTTTAGTTGGAACATGGATTGTGTTTCTAGAGGAAGCACACATGCATATTTTATTTCATGTTTGTGAGATTACTAATAAATGAGATGTAAATAGAGCTTTTTCACAAAAAGGATTGTTGTTTTGCTCAGAAACAAAAAGGAATGATGGTATTTATCCCCTAACCTTAGACCATAGCATTAAGTATAGAAATGTTTCATTATTGTATGTCTCATGTAGGCCACACTGTTTGATTTGTTTTGCGATTCTATGTGTTATTAATACTAGTCCCTGAAAATGCCAGGAGGTGGTTGGTGACCTCCCTTTAGTAGGGAAGCATAATAAAGGGTGCCACTGCAAGAAGTCAGGGTGCCTCAAGAAGTACTGCGAATGCTTCCAAGCTAATATACTATGCTCCGAAAACTGCAAGTGCATGGATTGCAAGAATTTTGAAGGGAGTGAAGAACGAAGAGCACTTTTCCAAGGGGATCACAAAAATGCAATTCACATGCAACAGGCAGCAAATGCAGCAGTAAATGGTGCTATTGGAGCAACAGGGTTCTCTTCTCCTTCCACATCAAAGAAGAGAAAACATATAGATCTTTCACTTGACCATTCAATGAAGGAACATGCAGCTTACAGGAATGGTCACCTGCCTCAGGTAATGACAATTTCTACAATTTTAGCACATGATGCGACTGTTTCCCCATTTCACTCTGCGCATAATTTTGTTTTTTAAAACTATCGGAGCATCCCCAGCAGGGCCCTTAAAGTACTGTAGCTACAGTACTCGCGGGTTCAAAAATTCAAAAACTGCAGAGACACAGCACGCAGGCAACGCAAGCTTCAAAAATTCAAATCGCTGATGGGGGGCTTGATAGGGGCCGTGCTGTACATGCTCTAACTAGATAGGCTGAACAGCTGAATTAATCCGTTCCATCAGTACAAAATGTAATATTACACTGTGCATACTTGATGAACAACAGTCAGGCCCGTGCATTTGCAGCTAGTTATTGGGATACATACATGCACTAGCTACAATATACACTAGCTATAAACATATTTATTGACATCCCCGCCAGGTTAGCAAGACATTATTGAAATAAAATCCACCCCAATCTTGAGTCTGCACCAATTACTTGGCCTATTTATGATTTGAGTTAAGTGTAATACTTATATAATCAAAAAGTGTGAATTGAATGACATTATCTTTTCTGACTTCATACTTACTATTGATATTTTGGGTCAATATTTTTGAATGATAAACAAGTTTTAGCTCCTCACCTTTTGCACCTAGTACTGGGTAGGTGCAAGCAATCAGAACTATTCTTGACAAAGGTATAACCCTTTTTTTTCCCGGAGAGCTCTGCATTCCTGTGGAACATATTTGCACCAGATAACCAAGGAAATAATCTATGACTACTTATAGCATGAGTTATTATGGCATTTTGATAAGGTTTTCCGTGTCTGCTTTAATCAGGCTATTTATCAGAAGAACACATTGCCTTCTGATGGTTCATTTCCAACAAGCCAGTCTGCACATCCTCCTACAATGGGGGCCTTTAAAGTCGTCTACAGGTAGCTGTCAACTATATGAATATTCCTTGATAAGATTAATTGTACCTGTCTTTGACTGATGGGTTTATGTCATTCCACTATAGGCCTCTTTTAGCAGATATTGTCCAGCCAGAGGATGTAAAGGGACTTTGTAAGCTTTTGGTGGTAGTATCAGGAGAGGCTGCTAAGGCATACACTGGTATAGCTCTTGGCATCATAATGATAGTACCTTTTGCACTTCCATTAGCTTGTGTTGAGCAAATATTCCTGGTGATCTTGCACTGTGCATGGTCTATCTTTGTATAGGCTTTCATTAACTCACATAGATCAGGGTGTTTTTGTTTCAAATTTTACTATTTAGGGCTACACCCTTGCACCCTACACCAGGTTGCTCCTGAGATTTTAATTTATCTTGCATTTTCTTTTTTGGCCTGTAATTTGGATGCTAATGTTGTTTTGTCTCAAATGTCCTTTTGAAAAAAAGTAGATAAGATTTTTTTTATACATCTTGGACTCTAATGGACATGCAGCTATTGTATACTTGAATTACATCTTCTTATCTCCAATATCAATATAGTTATATTATTTGCTAAATTGCACAATGTGTTGCGGGCTATCATATTTGCCCTGTTGAAAATCATATTGTACAAGGGTTGCACTGATGAGTGTTGGTTGTCATAACAAGACTTGGTGTTTCTCAAACTACCAACATGTTTACAGTTTTGTCCTTCAGTTTTCTATATTTTATTTTATTTTGTAATATATTGCATTATAACATTCATATATAGCATAAGTTTGATGGTAATACTCAGTTCCATTGGGAAACTTGAAAAAACAGGTAGGAAAGCTCAGGAAGAGATGTTGGCAGAGAAGGAAAATGCAATAGGAGAGAAGACAGAAAATGAGATGGTAGTTTCCTTAGCACCGACAAACCATGATAGAGATGAAAAAAATAAAGATCCAGATCATAGAAAGGCATCAATTGATGACTGTATAAGTGGAGGAACTTATACAGGCAAAACTTTTCTAGAAGAATCCAGACCTGATTGCACTGATGATCAGAAATCCAATAGGCCAATGTCTCCTGGGACACTGGCATTGATGTGTGATGAACAAGACACAATGTTTACTACTTCCCAAAATTCTGTTGCTCAGCAGACAAATGATGTCAACCATAACCAATCTGGACTTCTTGCAGAGCAAGAAAAGTGCGTGTTGACAGAATTTCGTGATTGCCTTCGTAAGCTTGTGACACGTGCAAGAATGAAAGGTGCACTAAACATCCCTATTTTAATGCTACTGCAAAATTACTGGACATTCTTTTTATTTGTTTTATAAACATGAATGGGTTTGATCCTGGTTTCCCCCCTGTAGAGGAGAAGTACACTTTGGCGATCAAATCTGAAGTATCTGGCCATCCAGGGCAGGTAAATGGTGTTTCACGGATACCGTATTCAAAAGAAGTACAGTTACCTGTTGTTGTAAAAACACTTCCACAGAGTTCCAGCAGACATCCTGTTTCTCGAAACCCCGCAAGTGAGCATTTGGACAAAAAACTGAAGCCTGAGAACACTTAAGTGTCCCAGGTTTGTATATGGGGTATAACAATGATCAAGAGAATCATGCTTGCACCCTCTAACAGGTTGATGGGAGACATGTACCAATCTTGACCGTTAATTTAGGTTTAAAAAAGTTCCATTGTATTCTTATTGGTCAGAATAAGTGTAATGTTGGATAGTTGGCTTAGACATAAAAATGCATTTAACCTTGTTGTCTACATTGTTTTGGTTTCTCACTCTTTACTACTACTTTGGTGCCATTTTGCCCATCGCCATATAATCATTGCTATCAAGTCGTCGACTAGTTGGTTAGTTTGTCCGAAGCAGGCGACTCACGCCGGTGACATGACTTAGATGGCCTCTAGCCGTTGTGCCTCGATGCAGCAACCCTAGGGAAGGGAGGCGTCGCCGCTGTAGCACTACCTCTGGCCTAGACCTAATCATTGGTTGGGTTTAGGTTGGGTTTAACAAAATCCGATAAAAAAAATTAGTTGGTCTGACCCCGGCCTGACCCGATGCATTGGGTCACAAATACGAGCCTAAACCTGACCCGAAACCCAAAATCCCGACTTGAAACACACGAAAAACCTAAACCTGTACGGTTGATTTTGCAATTTTTTTGGTCTGAACCCGACCCAACCCAACAGTTGGGCTTCAAATCGAGGCCCAACTCGACCCAATGCATTGATCGGGCCGAGTTGGGTTAGGTACGTTGGGCCGGGCTAGCTATGAGCAAGACTACTCTGGCCCTCTGCTGCCGGCCTTCCGCCTCTGCATCCGACATCTCTTCTTCTCTGCTCCGAGCTCTAGCCGTCGTCGGCCCTCCACCGTTGTAGCGCCGCCCTTCGCCTCCGCGTCTCCTCTCCTCTCCTCTACTCCGAGCTCCAGTCGTCTCCGCCCTCTCTGCTAGTCGAGGGCTAGTCGACTAGTCGGCAAGTCGGTCCCCTTTCGACTCGACTCGACTTACAGACTTAAAAACCTTGCATATAATACCTTAAATTAGTTTTAAATTCTTTCTTACATTAAAAAACATTACATATAATCTTTAGCATGACACAGCAATCCCATGATTCGGCAACTTGTTTGGGTAGCTTCCTGGCTTGTTGCCGGTGCCACTAGTTCCAAGCTCGGGTTCGGTTGTCAAAATCTGGCAGCCAACATTCTGGTGACCTGGTTGAAGTCATTATATCTTTCAGATATGCCTTCAGTTGTATTTGTTGCATTGTTCTGCAAAACGTGGGGGGTTTAAATATGTTAAAAAAAGGGGTGTCCGCCTTCATCCTTCAACGCCGTGTCGATCAGCAGAAATTGCAGAATTACGATGCTGAAATTGAATGCAGGAGAACCCTCCCAGGCGCAATGGGTTGTCTTACAGAGAAGTGTTTCGAATAAAGAAATGTTAAATTGGTTGCAGAACACTCCATGTGTTAGTGACACATGATTCCTGTAAACCTCCGGTTATAAAAACAAGTCGCCATTGACTTTTGCACACGCCTTTAACCATTCGCTTTATTAAAAAATTTAGTGTAAACATGTGTAAATATAAATCATGCTTAAAGTAGCTTTAATGATAAAACAAATTACAATAAAATAAATGATGACTTACATAGTTTTTTGAATAAGACGAATGGTCAAAGGTGTGTACAAAAGTTAACGACGACTTTTTTAAGACCGGAGGGAGTATATTATAATGCTACCATAAAGAAAAAAATGCACGAAGGAACGCACACGTTTTTCTACTAGGAGAACGCTTGGCGTTGCAAACTGTACAAGAAATAGATGTTGCTTCTATAATTAACCATTGTACAGATAAACAGATTTCTCACATTATGATCATATAGCTAAAAGTTTTCTCAGGACTAAAGAAAACATATCACGAGCCACCCCATTTTCGCCTCAAAGTTGCTACCCCAAGATTCGAGACACAGAGCTTTTGATATTCTTCAGAAACTCTTCCCTGAAATAAGTTACACTTGGCCCAGTAAATCCACAAAAAAATACATAAGTAACGTGAGTTATAGCATGGGTTTACTGGTGTGTAGAATCGGAAGACAGGTTTAACAACTGCTCGTTCAAAAGTGTCAGTGCCGCCATGCCGGTGCAAGTTCAGTACGGCACATATATCTTGTGCTTTCATTTATGAACACCTCGTCGAAGTGAATCTTCTTGTCAATGATTGAAAGCGAGGTTTAAGATCAAGTACTCTTACATTATTAGGATGGATCAAACGCTTAAAAAATTAATGTGCATCAATTTTATAGTACTAATTTCCTTAAACACGTCAATATTTTCTAAGTTTAAATCTCTGGGAAGCTGATGTGGCAGTGAACAAGTCATTACCTGTCAGGCTTGAAGAGGAGGTTCCGATAGATGAACCACTGAAAATGTAGGCACGAGTTACATCGTGAGGACTTGTTGTAAAATCGTGATAAATTGACAATATTTTAATAGAGGGGTGGTTGTAATGTTGAGATCAGGAGTAATAAATCATACCCATGCAACCGATAAGCCAATTAGTTCAAAGAGAAGAGGGAGCAAAGGGAGCTTATCGATGGCCTGAAATTGAGATAACATAAGAATCATATTCATCTTATTTGATGAAATCTTCTTCTGTTAGGAATTTAAAGCTACATATTTGAAGATAGATCTTTTGGGATTTACCTCAACAAGATTTATGGAAGCCCAGAGTGCGGCAATTGCTGCAAAGCCTATACCGACCAGAGCAAAAAAGTCTTCTGGAGTGTCAAACTGTTTCATTTTTTTAAAAAAAAATGAAAATGCGATGAGTTCCTTTCATTAAAAAAAAGGGTTCTTTGACGAAGCTACAATTTGAGCAAGTCCATAAGGTTTGTCTGTTTACAGCATACTCTACTACTCTAGCTGCAAGACTATATTGAATTTGCTGGGCAAAGCATGACACTAAGCTTGAATTGATGCATTGGACATCAGAAAGTAGCAGTCCTAACTACGTAAGATTATTTTTTTCAACTTACAGATAGCAAAATGTAGTACACTGGATACACTGCACAAACAGGGGCGGAGCCAGGATTTCACCTTAGGGGGGGCCGACACGTGACAAAATAGTTTGTAGTATGATCGTATCATTATATTGAACGCAAGCTATTTGTAGAAAATGTTTTGTAAAAATATTGTTGTGTCGTGTAATTAACCAGTTCAAATATACTATAGCAGTATTGAAAACAACGATAAATAGTATCGTAACTAGCAGAGGTTGAAATGTGTGTGGACACTTAACTGTGATCAATTGACACAATTTTTGTTGCATATTCACATGGCAGTGAGTCAAGTTGTGGGTGATGTGGAAAAAACTAAATAAGTAGATTACATGTATATGTATAGCAAGTTTTATGTAATTCTTTAGGAAAAAAGAAGATTGCACACTAATAAAAATATTATGTTCATATTAGACACTATGATAACTAGCTAATAAAAATATTTTAAGTGTTTGGAAAATAATAATATGGGCTACAATTGATCAAGTCCTAAACGTATATACGTCATGAAGCAGTATGTGAAATTTTGCTAAATATTAAAATATTGTGCACTAACACTGTTATTGAATATACATTACACACCTTAGTATATTTGCTATGGTATGTAATGTTCTTGATAAAATATATTAATTCATAAACTATAAATTAAAACCATTTTCTTTGAAAAGAAAACTTCAAACAACTATGTAGTCATATAAAATAAATTAGTAGGGTAAGAATGTTTAATCAATTCTAATAGTATTCTTCTTAGAGCTGAAACTAATCTTGTAAAATTAGAATGGTGTAACCTTGACACTGATAAAGCATTCTATATACTACTACTTAGTATTGCACATAAATCATAGGCGGGGCCAGGCCCCTGCCAGCACCCCCTTGTCTCCGCCACTGTGCACAAAGGCACAAAGCATAACACCGAGCTTTCTGAATTGATGCATTATGAATTTCCAGATTAGGCATCAGGAAGTAACAGTGCTTGTCAAAAAAAAACTAGACTACACAATTACAATTTCTGTTTCCATGGCATTAATAGGTGTTAGATATGATCTCGGTGGCTAACCACCAAGACCGAGTCTTTAGGGGCTAACTGCCCACAACTGACGCCCTGATCGGGGGCGCCCTAAACTAACTTTGGTACGGCCCCCTGCTGCACAGAGCCTTATAAGAAGGGGTAGGTTGTTAGTCATGGATTAGTAGCTAATCACGATTAACTCACCCTAGCCACCTCTAAGCCCAACCGATCTGGGAGTGCGCTGAAGCAGTCGGAAGGCCGACACTGTTCATTGTTTCTGCCACCGACGCCGGCCAAGAAGAGACTGTGCACTATTTCCTCTCCGGCCACCTCTCTATTACTCTGTATCAGCTCATCACCAAGCAGGCCCCTCCGGCCTGTTGGATTTAGTCCCATATCGGATATTGGTGATGATGGAGCACAACTTAAAAGGTGGAGGCACCCCTCTCCCTTCAGGCTAGTCTTTTGGGCTGAGTTGGGCCAGGACCTGGGTTGTGCTTCTAGTTGGGCCAATAGATGTGGGGGATCTGGGCCCGAGATCAGGTGATGGTCTCGGGGGGAGCCAGATCGCTGGCGGGCCATGAGATGGCAAGATCGCAGCGGGCTCCTACAAGTGGTATCAGAGGTATCAGAGCCATGGTCGGTAACCCGGAACGTCTCTACGAGATCGCACGGTGTAACACAGATGGTTCGATTTGTGATGGGAGAGATTGTTGGGTTTAGTCCCATATCGGATATTGGTGATGATGGAGCACAACTTAAAAGGTGGAGGCACCCCTCTCCTTTCAGGCTAGTCTTTTGGGCTGAGTTGGGCCAGGACGGACTCTGTGTTGTAATAGGTAAGGTTGATTTAGAGTTGTAGTCGGACTCTTGCCTGTCTTCCACTATATAAAGGGAGGCACCCCTGATGTAACCATGGAACGGCTTTGTAGCGGCTTAGACTCGCAGGAGGTCGTGGCCGGCTTGTGGCCGCGACCCACGGCGGTTGGCTGCGTTGTTGGGGAGGTGCGCCCATAATCATTGCCCCGCAGATGTAGCCTGAGAGGTGAACTGCGTCACCAAACATCGTCATCGTGCCTTCGGTGTCGTTTCAGATCTAGTATCGACGTCCTGTTTTTCAACACGGCCTAAACTCTATTCACTCCGATGGCGAACTTCGAGCAACAGTAAGAGGAACCCTAACCGGTTTAACTTTCGGTGTTTAATCTTTGGGCTAAGATCTTGTATCAGTCTTCCGCATTACGTTTTAAAAACTAACGATAGGGTGTACAAAAACAAAGTAGAATTAGTCAGGCCGCTACTTTCAAAACATGAAACATCAAATTTGCTTCACTGAACTGCTGGCGTAGCTTGCACTAAAGACCAAATGGCAACGCATTCAAGTTCTTCAAACATGTCTCTTCCAAACTGAAAACTTAAGCTTTCATCTCCCATACTCTTATGCTTTTGTTTTATGGCCAGGCACTCAAACTTCAAACATGATCAGCATAAAATTTCGACCTCATAACTAAGAAAAATAAACTCACGGAGCCCTTGACATATTTGACAATGCTCCCGGAAGAGGGCTCTGAACTGTCTTGCGCAGCCCTTGCAAGAACGCTGCGGCTTCTCATCCTACCTGCTGAGAGCAAATTTTCAGAGCACGTCATGAATGCACAAACTCAACGGCGTGTTTTATCCCAAAAGAAAAAAAGAGAGAGAAATAAGATGTGCCTCTAAACCCGGGGGAACACAAAACCCCTAACCCCAACCCCTCGAACCCTAAACCTTAACCCGAACCGACCAGCGGCGAGCTCGAGGGCGGCGACGGCAAGGTCGACGGGGAGCTCGACGGCGGCGAGGTACGCTCCCTCCTTCCTCCTCCCCCTTCTTCCTCTTCTGCGCGCGAAAAATTGACTGGCTCGGTATGCCACCGCCTAGGCGACTAGCGGTGAGCAAAACCGATATTTTATACTACTATCGATTTTTTCTCAAAAATCAATGAATGATAAATTATGTCCATCTTTTTCTTTAAAAAAATAACAAATTTGGTCAAACCAAATTAAACCGCGACACAGATATTTCTTTTATCCCATCCTCCTCTCTTTTCATTCCCCATCTCTTTCTTTTTACTCTACCAAATGCATAGAAACGAACAAAGAGGGAGGAGGAAGACCTGCGCCTATGACAGCATGCACGCCTGCACGGATAGCCACTCGTTGATGTTGGGCAAGCCTTCTCTCTCATTTCTCTCTCCCCATTGCAAATTTCTATGTGCAGAAAAAATACTGTGTGTAATATTCAAATTTTATGAGGCCTTTTTGCAAAACAACCTGCTGATCGGCCCAACCTTTCCACTTCTCTCTCTCTCTTTTTTTCAGACTGTCGATTATTCCTTGGGCTCGGCCCGATCGCCCCCCGACCAATATTTGGATGCTATTCGTGAATTCATTGTGTGCCTAGTTTGAGAACAAGCATTGATGGCTTTGCGCCATGATCCCAAAAATAGATTGAGATCCCCAGAGATTTGATTCATGTAGATTCAAACAAGAAATGCGCACCGGCTGATCAACATCATTCTTTGAATTTCGAACCTGCGACAACAGGCCTGACACACATCAATCGGCTTTGTGCTGCCGACTATATATCAACGACAGTGTTGTCCTTTCCGTAGATGCAAAAAGGATTCAAGTAGCGATTCAGGATATATGCATATTGTGCTCTACCTTTCGATTGTCTCCGCTGTTCACGAGAGTTTCATGCTGATAACGTATTACGCAATCTCGCTGTCGGGTGTAGGGTTGGACACAATGCTCGGCTCGAACTCGAGCCGGGTATCGAACTCGAGCCGGGTATCGAGCTCAATTATTTATTGAGCCAAGCTTGAGCTACTTGATTTCAACTCGAATGCTCAAATAGCTATTCACGAAGTGGCAATTCCAACCTTTAAACGACTTAATTGATAGTACTATGGGCTCACCGGTCATTGTTTGACACTACGCTTTTATGCATTTTATAACTATAATTAACGAACATTATTCTATGCTAACCGTATCATGTTATTGGCTTAGTATTTATCTTTGGGATAGTTGCATTGTCAATGCAAAATAAAAAAAGATATATTTAATGATTTTCGAGCCAAACCGAGCTGATCTTGAGCTTAACCGAGCCAAACCAATCTCGAGTTCGATATACATTCGAGCCGAGCTCAAGCCAAACCGATCTCGAACTTGGGCATGCTCAGCTCGTTCAAGATCGGTTCGAAACCACCCTTAGCCGCGTGTAGTCCGAGGTTACCTAATTGATATAGAAAGAACAGAGATACACAGATGTATGGTGGAACTAACACTTCATTATTCTACCTTCTGTGGTATGTACACCAGCTTGCATGGCAAAGGACCTCTGTGGCTCTTTTTATATTATGCAAGAAGCTTTCTAACAGGAAGCACATGGTTTTCTAACGGGAAGCACCAAGAAGAACTGGTATCCATGCATCGAAACGAGACATTAGGCATCTAACCAACCGCATTCCTTAACTCGCGGCGCAGCCTCGTTTCATCTGCACGCAGCCAAACCCGAAACCCCAATAAGCCTGAGCCGAGACCACCAGACAGAGAGAATAGCCGGCACCACCTGCACTGCAGAAGGAACGAATGCCGGTGCCGTCCCGTGACGAGCGCAGCCAGCGCCGTCCGTCACGCACTCATCACGCTTGTCCCCCCTCGTGTAACGCGTCGCCCTCCTCTGCGCCGCTGCATGCATGCCGCGGCCGAGACGCGACGCGCCCACCGCCATCACGAGCCCGCCTGGCGCGCCTTGTCCTGGCGCGGCGTACGCGCGCGCGCCGTCTTCCTCGCTCATTCGCTCTGCTCGCTGTGGCGCTCTGCGGCAGCCTCACCAGTCACCACCACCCCTCTCTCCCCGCTTCCTTCCTTCCGGCGCGCGCGGCGCTCCTTGGCGTGGAGAGGCGGGGCGAGATGGAGACGGGCGCAGTGGCCGGCGGGGAGGCGAGACCCGCGGCGGCGCCGCTCAGCGCGGCGGGCGGCGCTGAGAGCTTCGACGGCGCGCTCAGGGTACGTACGTAGAGTGCTTCTTGCTTGGTTCCGCCGCCAAATCGCGCTGCGTGCGTGCCGACGGCCACCGAGTCACTGATGCCCGTGTTTGTGTGTGCAGGAGCTCAAGGACCTGCGGTCGCAGCTGCACCAGGCTGCGGACTGCTGCGAGAAGGCGTTCCTCGACACCGAGAAGAAGAAGCTGTAAGTGCAGACCCTCTCCATTACCCCATCCCAGCTCATTCTGGAATCTGAGCACATCATCTTGACATCTCTCCAATCATGTATATACTTATTTTCTTCCTTTTCGGTGGAATCCATAACCGCAAACTCTCTATCACGTTTTTGCATGTGAAGAATCTTGGAGGGTACGAAGAGTTACATCTGCGATGCGATCGTGGCCGTGATCGATCACCTGGGGACAGTCTCATCGAAGATTGAGCACCAGCTGCAGGACAAGTCTGAGATCACGCAGACAGAGCAAAAGATCAACTTCTTGAAGCAGGTCGGCCCCTCTCTTACCTGGTGATTGCAACAAAGAGTCAAAGAACCACTCTGTGCTAACTTATTTTTGGGGGGATTGATTTCTTCGTGACACCAGAGGCTTTTGGCGTGCGAGCAATATGCCATTTCGCTCAAGCTATTTACTGTACGTGGGGACACTGATGCCGTTCAATATCATCGTCGTTACCTCTCACAGTGTAATTTTTTCTCTTTTTGTTTGATTTTTATACATAATGAACATGCATGAAAAGTATTTTGAACAGCATCTCTACATCGTTTTCATAACCAAATGAACTATCATAGCATTTCATTTTCATATAAAATCTGTCAGCATAGTTCTCTAGCTAGTCCTATGACTCATATCTTGTACTGCTTGTTGATGATGAACCTAATTCACAGAGTTTACATAATTAGCTATAGGATTTTTTGCATCAATTTACTACATGCATATCGAGTGGATATTAAAAAGCGTACTGTCTGTATTAGCTAGATAGATGATTGTTAGGTTTACGAACTAGCTACATGGGCAACTTCAACTCACATGCTACATTTTTCACCATAGGTACTGAGAGGGCCAAAGAGGAAAATGGTGCTAACTCCAGGTTTATTATAACTACCTGTTCCTTTTGATCACTTTAGTATCTTTTGATTCTGTAATCTGCATGGCTTCATGATATTTACAGTATTTATTACAGCAAAGATAATCAGGAACTTTTGGATATCATTAGCACGCCAGTGCATGGAGGCACCCGTACCTTCAAACCATATGATTTTCAATCAACAATGGGTAAATTTAGTATTTTTGTCATGTTTATACGATATATTTGGTTATCGTCGACTTAACATTTTTAACAATAGGCTGTATTCCTCATCCTCTTTAGCGTGTCCATCTTTGTTGTCTTTTATTTAGCATTGACTAACCTGATCTTAGAATATTGCTAGTATTTTTTTTTCTTTTGAGGTCACAAATATCTATCTATCTATCCATCCATCTATCTATCTATCTATCTATCTATCTATCTATTCTCTATGCACAATACGGTCCAATGAAGCCAGCGAATCGCTCTAGTCGTTGTCAATATGTTTGATTGCAGTGATCCTAAAATACTGTAAATTACCATTTTAGTAAAAAAAAATATGCAACATATACACCACTGAATATTGTGGATTAAAATTATAACCATTTAGATTACAGAAAAAACTATATTGACTACAATTATAAGCGATTGAAATCTATAATAAAAAAATTTAAATTAAGTCCATGTCAACTACAAAGTATAAGAATATAAAAGAGCTCATGTCAACTAAAAAAAAGATAAATAACACTCACAATATATATTAAAGAAAATGACTCCATACCGACTACTATAAAACTAGAAAATAGTCCTAAACACTCTAGTAAAAATATAAATAACAAATTTTTAAATAGAAATAATAAAGCAAGTCTGTGTCAACAGCTATCAACTACTACACAACTACAAAAGACGTTCATATCAACTATAATAAAAAAAAAATAGAGTAAGAATAATAGCAAAGTAGTATATATCAACAATGATAAGAAATTAAACAAAAATAAAATAAAGAGTAGGATCGGCTGACTCTATCAGAGATCATCATGATCAATACAAGTATGAATTCTTATACATACACAGTTTTTAAGTTTGACAAAAAATATAATGGTGCTCTCTTATTATTGAAGCATAGTTAGAAGAAGCCACCATCTTTGTTCTAAAATACTTAAAATCCAATTCAAATTGGAGAACAAAAGTTAAAAAAGCTACCCCATTCATTAGTGGAGCCAATTTAATTATAACAATGCAGATCTAATGAAATTAGAGATATTATATAAGAGTTTACCATGACCAACATGTCACTACTTCATATTCATACCAAGATTGTGAATATATTCTATTAGAATTTACTACAACCATATAACAGAACTATTCATTTGTTCTAAGATTAGAGATGGGCTATTAATTAGACTATTAGAGCTCACCATGACCAATACAACTACGAATCCTTACAAATGCAAAAGGTTTAAACTTTGACATACATTACACAGCACACCTTTTGCTCATCATGCTTTATTTCTGTGTACATTATGGGCTTTAGGGGAACTTCGCATGAGCAAGAAGCATAACAAACATATCAAAGTAGGAGTCCATTATGTAATAAACTTTCCTAGATAGTGCTATACTTATTTGGCTTGAAAACCAATCTAGCTTTTTAGTCAATTTTTTTTATCATACACTCACCTCTAAAAGCTCATAAAAATAACAAAAAAAAACGAACCAGCTACGAGAAATAGATTAAAAAACATCTTGAAATCCAGCATAACATTCAACTTACTACAGTTCAACCAGCTTTTTAATTCAACTCAGACTCTCCGAACAAGCTCCTAGTAGTAATAAAAGTATTAAGTTATTGCAAGTAATGAGCTTACTCTCTTCATATCTTAGGTTTACTGTACATATGAATGTTTGGTATTGTTGATCGTAGGAGCCCATTACATAATTATAAAAATCGGTCACGTTAATACGTTATTGTAGTATTAGTTTTGCTTTCCTACATTTAGTAATAAAAGTATTTGCAAGTTATGAGCTTGCTCTCTTCATATCTTCGCAGTAGGTTTACCGGACATATTCATGTTTAAGTGGTATTGTACGTTGATCTAGCAACATTTTCTTCAGGGGCAGAACCTAGCATGGCAGCTGCAAACTTTCGAAGCCTAGCGGCCACGAGGAATTCATTTTCATTCAGAGCAGAGGTATGATGCAAATTTCCCGCCTCACTTCTGCAGTAGGAAAACAGGGCACTCGATCTGATAAGCATGCACACTTTTAATTTGCAATTTGTGCTCGATCTGCACAATGTTCAAAAACACCAAATCAAAATGGTATGAACTATGAACTACATTGAGCTAACATTACATGGTCATGATTCATGAAACGATATAAGTAGTCATACAAGGATCATCATGGCTCCTTTTTGTGACCAAATAATCTTCAACACATGAGAAAACGTCCCCTGAACTGTTTGCAGGATGTCCGCGTTGTTCTAGGTGATCGCAAGAAGAAGGCCGGCCATGGCAGCAACATCTTGTCATTTCTCAAGAGAAGTAGGCGTCATACATAAAGAATCAAGGGCTACTCTGTCAGGAAAGGAAATGTGGTACACTGGATATGCAATGCTTTGCTGAATGGAAATCTGGCTCTCACCAAGGCCAGAAAATGCTGACAACATCTGTGGCTTGTCCATTGTACTATGACGTAATTAGGAAAGGAACAATGCCAAATTGCCAATTGACCATTAGTTATCTGTATGCGTGTTAGATGAAAGTCGGAGACTTTGTGGGTGTTGCGGTCAGACTATGCTGTAAAAAAAATCTCGCCACTGAACATGATTTTTTAGTGAACGAGCATGGTCTGTCTCACACGTTTGTGCGACTAGATTTGCCTCAATGCTCTAATTCAGTATTAACTCTTATTTCTGATATTTTGTATTTCAAATTTATGCAATTTTTTATTGCAGTTGTAATGAATCTTTTTTTTAATATGACATACTCTTATTTTTATTATTTTTGTTTTGAATTCCTATTATTGTTTTTGTTGTATCTGATATGAATTCTTTTTCATCTAATATGAAATATTATTTCTTTTATTTTTATTGCTGAATTTCCTACTTTTTAATCTATCCCGTTATAATTTGAGCCCATAACAATCAACGTTGTAGATTTTTATTTTTCTTTCCAAGTAATGTAGAAATTTTTAGTATTTTAGAATTAATGTGATGGGACAATTAAATCCCGTTTTCAATTATATAATACATTTGCTTTTAGCTGATATATTGTTTTCGTTAATCTGATATTGTGCAAGGATTTTCTTGTTCCTATGTTGTACCATCCCATAATCCAACGGGCGTGTATCATTGCAATATGCACCTCTATAGTTGTCACTACGTGTGGGTCCTGGTTGCATGTGCACGTACCAACGACACAACTTCAATTGTAGAAGATGTGTTTCCTAATCCAACAATATTTGTGCATGTGATGCCGGAGCGAAGCAACAAGTATTCTCCCTACATATAACACCTACTAATTTAGGCCTTCTTTGATTTAGATTAAATCAAATTAAAATGTTTTTATAAGCTACGGGAAAAAGTCTACTTGAAACCCTTGACTATGATGGTGCATTGGTGCAGCTAGTGGGTACCTACTTGAACCGCAGTTTGGAGGACGGTTTTGCCATGTGAGATGCTGACATACCATACTATTACACGTCATTCCTAGTGGGGAGTGTGGCGAAGGCATCGACACCGTAGAACCGCATGCCGCCCAAGCCTGTTGACCTTGTCCTTATGATGTATCTCCGACGTGCTGCAACCGGCGATGACGAATTCATGTTGCAGAGGCACCCTGAGCTGATGGAGATGAAGAAGGAGCCGACACCGGCTCCATTGACGAGGATAAGAAGAGCGTATCCATCGTCGGCGATGGGGTCACTGAGCTTCGCTTCCCAGGAAAGCATCCACATCGCGAGCTCTGCGAGGATTGCACGGGCGTCGTCAGCCATGCGAGGAGCGCGATGGTATCACTGTTGATCCACACCTCGATCTTACAAGTGACGTCGTCGCCACGCACGCGACCGTTCTGCAAGGCCTATGGCGGGGGATCCATGGCTCGACAGCGGTAGGAAATCCATGTCGCGGCTGTAGGGTGGGGGTCAATGGCCATTGGCAATGGGCCTGACTGGGGAGGAAAGGGGAAAGAATGTTGGCGATAGAGAGGTAGGAGGAGGGCGCGCCTGCTAGGGGTGAAAGGAGGGCACCAATGATTAGGGAGCATGCAGGAGGGCGCGGGGAGGGGAAGGGAATGGAAGAAGCAGACAAGAGTATGATTTATGGGAATCCACATGTAAAATTGTTTTTTAAAAACAAAATGACATGTAGTCAACTTATGTGGCGATGCTATTCCATGTGATCCACTATGATAGAAAAATCGCTTTCATAACCGTTTGAGGGTGGTATTCACATCATTAAACAGACTTCTAGAGGTATAATTTTGATTTTCTAGAATCGAGGGCTAAGTACCTGCAACATTAACGTTGAGGAGGTCAAGTAAACTTTTTCCTAATTAGTCATATGATGTAACACTATGTAATAAAGTTTGTTGTAGTAGGGGACACCCACCCCCTATGAATCTGCGAGAGAAGCAAACCGATATGCGAAGGTGAAGGAAGCACACGACCAAAGGGAGCTTCGCCTCCCCCAGGCGAAGCAGTAGCGAACCGGGGGGAGTGTACCCCAAGAAGGGAGCTTTGCTTCCCCCGGGCGAAGCAATAGCGGATCAGGGGAGCAGAATCCCCTGAGAGCTTCATGGGCCATCTTGGGGGCGGAACGGAGCACTTTAAGGAGTGCAACACCTGAGGCCAGAAGAGCCTAAGTATTGAATCATGAAGCGAAGGCAGTCGCGGGGAGGCGAGGAGTTCGGGGGACAACAAGTACGTTCAGTTACTGTGGCTAGGAATCATATCATGTGTCAGGGAGATACAACAGCTAGTTGTAGCAACCAACTTCAGATGGCAAAAGGGTCAGGGTTCGTTGTAACGGCCGAGCCCCCTTTGTAATCTTAGTTTCACCCCTACTTTAGGCAAAAAAAGGTGAGGGTAATTGAGTCTAGCCCGGGGGTGTGAAGGTGTTTTTCCTTCGGTGCCCCCGGGATTAGTGGCAGGTTAGGGTCTAGGAGGTCTTTTTGTAGACTTTCCCCCTTTACCCCCACATGATTCCCTCGAAGAAGGGCTGTAATGGTGCGATGTAATTTGGCTTCCCATTATAAATAGGGGGCCCTCCCAATAATAAAGGCCAGGCCATAACTTCTCATAGGATAGGCTGGATAGCTACTTTGATATTGCTCGGCTCCCCCGAGCTGCTTCGCGAAGCACAGTGCGTTGCTTCGTGGGGTAGTCCTTTATAAATCTGTTGTCTGGCTCGGGCCACCGACAAAGTTTTATTGGGCTTTCAATGGTTTTTTTTAAAAGAACGCAAAACTTTTCAATATCGCATTGGCCTTCAATTTTAATCTGATTCAAACTAAATCAAAACAGGGCCTCAGTGCGTCGTCCGATTAGGGAGACACGCAGTCAATTTCCTACATCGAAGGGGCTGGGCTACGTCTTGCGAATCTAATTCTCGTACTGCAAGTGCAAGCTAGGTAGCTGGTACAGGGGGGCGCATGCAGGTGTGCAGCCACACCTGCATGTCACAGCACTTCAATCTTTGCCTAAAACTAGAGCCTTCCAATGACAGGCACCGCCACACTAATTGACCTGACGAAAGGGAATCAAATCTCCTCATCATGCAACTATGCGAGACCGAGGAATCGACATCATAATATAGCTGGACACTGATCTGAATGCGTACCTGATCCGATCGACATGCATGCATTCTAGCTCGCGATCGAATACACAACGATCGACGAGAGGTGCGCTCAGTAGCGAGCCCCAGCATGCATGGGTAGCTGACTAGCGAGTGGCGACAAGCATGCAGGCCAGCATCACTTCCACAGGAGTCAATACCACAAGGAGTCCGCATTCAAGAAGCACCGTCCGTTGCATCGCGCAGCACGCCCCGCGCGCATGCATGGCATGCATAACTACCATTCAATCCCTAACTGCCTGTCTGCCTGCCTGTACGTCGAGGCGGTGCAGTAGCAGTACTAGACTACTAGTAGCGGTTTTCCTCGATCGAGAGTCACGTAATTCCCTTGTTCCCTTCCCCTTTACGCCGGCCGGTTCGATCGATCGCGCGACCGGCCGGCCTCCTCGTCGTCCCCGCAAACTACGTGCCTACGGCTGATCGATCAATCTGCGTGCCTTCGCTTCAGTAGTTCAGTCTTCAGGGAGAGATGAGGAGCAACCGGCCGCCGCGCACCAAGGACTTCTTCCCGGCTCCGGCGCTCTCCCTCTCACTTGTTCGTCCGACGGCTAGCTACACCTACATATATACATACGCTCTGATCTCTAAGATAAACTACGTGCATAGATCGGTATAGGCATGCATGGATGCAGGCCTTGCTTACTGCAGCTTCGATCTTTGCTTGGATCGTCGATCGCTTTGGTTTTCTCAGCCGGGATAAATTTGTTTGTATTGTACATACGTACGTAGGCGGGCGCGTTCGGCCGGAGTGCACCGGCGGCGGCGGCGGCGGGTGGAGACGAAGTGGAGGAAGGCGACGAGGGCAACTGCGGGATCGGAGCCCGCGGCGCCGTGCGGATAGGCGCGGCGGTGGAGATCAGCAGCGAGAACACGGGGCCGGGTAGGGGCAGCAGCCACTCCGGCGATGGCTCCGCGGAGGAAGGCCGGGGCGACGGGAGTGACAAGAAGCGGAGGAGGAAGAACTACCACAGGCACACCGCCGACCAAATCAGGGTCATGGAATCGTGAGTTTTTTTCTCCTTCACCTACTAGATGCATGCGCAGATGCACTCGTGGTTCGTGTCTTCGTGAGTCTCTGCGTAAACGCTGCTCATGAGCATGCTCCCCTTAAATGCATGCATGAATCCAAGCATGGCGTGAGAGTTCTGGCTTTCTGCCATGTGCTGTGCCTGTGCATACCTAGGCCTCGTTCCGGGACAGGGCTGAAAAGGGTGCCTGATCAGGACCTATGGGGCCAGATATCTGGCCCAGCCTACAAGACATGGGCTTAATGTTTTGAACCTTAGCGAAAACACACATAAAAATTAAGATGGAATATACAGTCGTACAGCCATAGAGGGGAGGGCTGAGATCAACCTCAATATCTAAATTTGCGATGCACAACCGATAGAGACGGTATATTTAAAACATTTTTTTGCAATAGGAGCCTCGTTAGCTCCTATTTCCATTTTCATTAGAAAACGAAAACACTAGTCTCAACCTCGTTTTTCCATGGAATTACAAGACCGAAACATCACACAGTTAACCAACTTGACCACAACAACAACAACATAAGCCAAAAAGTTTTTCTAATACAACCAACACTCAAACATAAAACAAAAGTTCTAGCTCCCTTCACTCTAATCCACCTCCTTGTCGTCTTCATATCTGGTGCTTCGGGCTTCCTGAATCATCAAGAATATATTCTCAACCCCCATCTCCACCAGCGCTCAATCATCAGCTTTCATCAGACCTGTCCAATGTTTGAGCAAAGAACATACGACATAAGCAGTTTCAAAGGATTGTTTCAACATTTTCTCCTGAAAGCATCTAGCATTTCTTCTAGACCAGATGGCCCAAAATTCTATTGGCATATGATCGAGGTCTGGGACTTTATCCAACACCAGATCCTTGATGAGCAACTGCACCCTGCCAAACGTGCACATCACGAACATCTCTCATCTCAGCCAAGCAGTTCTCTTGTTCCCTACTCTAGTTCACATGCTGTTGTTGTATCATCTCAGGGTGATGAGACTAGACCTGATCACGGGAAGCCCGGCCCGACCGGTGCATCCGCCCGGGCTCGGGCCTCGTTTCCGAGCCCGGCGGTCGGGCCGGGCCAGGCCCGGTTTTTCGTGATTTAAGCCGTGGCCGGGCCGGGCCACCGGGCTTCGGGCCGGGCTCGGGCCCGGTTTTCGAGCCCGACGCCCCGGGCCGGGCCGGGCCGGGCTCGGGCCTGGTTTTTCGGGACCGGGCTTTTCCAGGCCCGGCCCGAAGCCCGGCCCGGCCCGACATTTGAACAGGTCTAGATGAGACCATCTATCCTCTCCCCGCTTCCCATCTCCCTCCTTACGCCCCCATCTTCTTCGGTCTGGTCCGGATCTGTATCTTGATTTGGAACAAGATCCTGACAACCATGTTTTCTCCAAGCCTCCTTCCCATCACCCGATCCTCAACATGATGTGGAAGAAGCTCGATTCCAAAAAAAAACTACTCTATCCTCTCCCCCTTCCATATCCTCTACTGCCATGATACCACCACTCCCACCTTCTTCCTCCGCCCCACCCCAATGCCCTCCTTGCATATCCATCATAGGAGGTTCGGGTGGAGGAAATTTGACACCTCTACGAAAGAGCAAAAATCGCCTGCTACGGTTCCGCTCCACCACACCTAAGAAGAAGGTGAAGGGGAAAGGGAGGAGACACAACTCTCAGTGTGCTTGGTAGATTGAGCCCAAAAGTTGTTAAACATCCACACAACCTAAGAGTTCAAGGAAAACACCGACAAAACACTTTTCCTGCCATTATAGCTCAAGGGCAAGCTCGGGAATCCCTCAACACCAAAATCCCCCCACGCCTGTCTCCACAACACCAACCTGGCCACTAACCCGCAACGCACTTGACGCGCACGCAGAGGCAAGGTCAAAGACGACCAGCATCGCAGAGAAAAGGTAGAGGGTGAACTCGCATCACGTCGGATCCATGGTGGTGCAAAGGTTTACCTAACCCTAGACGAGAGCATCGATAACTGGGACGCCATCAAATAGCATAAAGATGTTGGTCGGTATATTTTAAACATAACCATTCATTTAAGAGCTTATACAAGTAACTGTACCACACATGTCGTAAACTTTTTTTTATACTGGTTTGTTGGCTCAGGCCTTCCTTGATTCACTGTTGTGGTTTGGTTTGTTTGTAGTTGGAAAAGTTGAGAGTCTTTAAAAGAGACTTGAAAAGGCCAAAAAATCATAAAAATATTTTGAAATCTTTGAGAAAAAAAAATCAAAAGTCTCAAAAATTATTACAAAATATTACAGTGAATGGCATGTACAAAAATAATAAATTATACAAACCGAATTGGGATTGTACCCGAATCGTTAACCTAAGAGAGCCTCATTGTTAATACTAATAGTTTTCTGACCTGTAAAAATTGTATAAAATGGACAGGGTATTCAAGGAATCCCCACATCCAGATGAGCAGCAGCGGCAGCAGCTCAGCAAGCAGCTAGGCCTCTCTGCACGCCAAGTCAAGTTCTGGTTTCAGAACAGACGAACTCAGATCAAGGTTAGATCACCAACACATGCATGCGGCTGACTCCTGCATGATGGATAAATATGTTGCTTTGATCAGTATTAATCACTAGTTCCAACTATATATATATAGTAAGCTCATCTCTCGGATCAACCCGAACAGCGAATACAAAGCTTGCGGTTTATGATCTGTTCAGGCAATTCAGGAGCGACACGAGAACTCGCTGCTCAAGTCCGAGCTGGAGAAGCTGCAGGAGGAGAACCGCGCCATGAGGGAGCTCATCAGGAAACCGAAATGCTGTCCAAACTGCGGCGTCGCAGCAGCCTCGAGCGACGGCGACGCGGCGGCCGCGCAAGACCAGCAGCTGCGGCTGGAAAACGCCAAGCTCAGAGCCGAGGTTCAATTCGCACGCATATCGCGCCGCCGCGCCGACCTGGCCACGGGCCACCTTTCACTGACTCTGCGTGCCATTTCAGGTAGAGAAGCTCCGAGGGACGCTAGGAAAGGCCGCCGTCGCCGCCGCCGACGACGACGACGACGGAGTAGCCTCTTCGGCCTCGCCGCCGTTCTGCCCGGGCACAGTCCGGATGAACAGCACGAGCCCGTTGTGCGACGATCTAGGCGGCGGTTTCTTGGGCCCCGACAAGGCGAGGATCTTGGAGCTGGCCAGCCGCGCGCTGGAAGAATTGACGGCGATGTCTTCCTCCGGGGAGCCTCTGTGGGTGCGGAGTGTCGAGACCGGCCGATGCATTCTGAACTACGACGAGTACACGCGCTTGTTCCGGCACGACCACCATGCTCCCGGCGACCGGCTGGCCGGGTGGCCGGTTGAGGCGTCACGGGAGAGTGGGGTTGTGTACCTTGGCATGATGCAGCTTGTGCATGCGTTCATGGACGTGGTAATCAATTAACCACCTATATTCTCATTTTCAATATGTGCACTGGCGCTCATGTTCGTGTACTAGTGCAAAATACGATTTGCTTTTCTTTTCCGTTTGCAAACATGTTCACTTGTTCAGTATGGTACATGGGCCGAGAATATGAACACCGAGTCGGTTTGTTTGTTTCTGTTTTTTCAGAACCAATGGAAAGACATGTTCCCTTCCATGATCTCAAAGGCGGCGACGCTGGACGTGATCCAAGCAGGCGAGAGCGACGGCTTGGATGGCATCGTGCAGCTGGTAACGCGAGGTGCAAAGTTCTTTGCTTCAGAAGAACAAACACTGGGCTGAACCCTTGCTTCCATCCATGATATGTGGTTTCAGATGTTCGCAGAGCTGCAGATGCTGACGCCTATAGTGCCCACGAGGCAGTTCAGCTTCGCCCGCTGCTGCAAGAAGCTGACGGCTGAGAGATGGGCCATCGTCGACATGTCCTTCCGCGAGGCAGAACCTGGCGTGGACGCGCCGTCGTTGGCCAGTTGCTGGAAGCATCCATCAGGATGCATCATCGAAGAGCAGACCAATGGTCACTGCAAGGTATGAATCCAGGTTTGCCAAACCGTTTTACCTTAAAAACCGTGGTTAAGTGTTTTTATTATCGGCTAACCACAAAAATCAGGCTAACCGGATCGAGTATGAGGAAACCCAATTAGTTAAGGGATCGACTATGTAGCATACTAGCATTTATCTGCTACACCACATATACGCGCAGGCGCCTACACGAAATCCTCCTGTGCATCGATTTAATTTGTATTTCCTTCATTTTGAATCAATTTTGACTGCATAAAAACCCGATTTTTTTATTTGTGATAAAAGCCCAATATGATATTAAAAAACATACCAACAAAATTTAGAGTTCAAAAGAACAAAAAAAAAAATCCACACCCAGAAAATATGAGAAAATTATTATAAACCAACCGAAAAAAATATCATAGGTCGGAGAACACACAACTCATTGCTGCTTGAGCGCGATCGCATCTCCAAACGCAAATGTTAAATTTTAGCTGTATAAAAAAATGTAAAATTTTAGTAAAAAATCCAGTATACAAGAACCATTTTCCACGTATCACTAAATTAGAAAAATATACAAAACAACTAAAAAATACATCGTCATCGAGCTCCATATCCGCACATAAAAAAAGGAAAAAAAACCCACGTCACAAACACACATCCACATATGACTCCTAGGAAAAATTGGTTGAATAATATATATGTAAATGGAAATTGGAAAACTATGCGGACTCTCGTTTTCAGCCCATTTTTCCTCGCTTTCAGCGTCGGCGTCAGCGCGAGCCGAGCGAGAGGGCTCTGGCCACGTGTCGGCTCCTGGTAGTTTCCGCCGTGGGGGTGGAGGAAACCACTGGCTTTAGCCGTGTGGCACGGCGGAAGCCAGTATCCGCCTCCCCGCACGGCGGAAGCCGCGCCACATGGCGGAAACGGAGCTCAAATTACGAATATAAATAGAATGTCGCATAGTTTTCCAATTTCCATTTACAAATATATTATTCAACCAATTTTTTCCTGACTCCTATGACCTGCAAGCCGTTTCAGCAACAATAAAGCACCATCGATTCACCCCCAAAACCAAATAATTCGCTACTACGAATTATCAGCCACGGTTTCTCCAAAGCTCCAAACAATAGCGAGTTCATGGGAATAGCCAACTCTAAGTAATAAATCACAATCCAGTGAAAAAAAACTCACCAACGAACAAGGAAAGCACATTGAGCAAGCAACGGGGAAAAAGGTTGCTATGTCCCCCCCCCCCCCCCCCCTCTCTCGTCCCCTTAAGTTTCTCCGTACGAAATTAAGAAGAAAACGAAGAGAGAGAAATAAGAGAGAGATGAAATGTGTGGAGTGAGGTCACGATGAGGAGTGAACTGGAAACATCAGGCTAAATAATTGCAGACCCACCCAAATTTGGACGCGGCCTCCCGTCCGACGCTCGGTGTTGATAGTTGGTAAAGAACATAAATATTTTTTAATACATGTACATTTCCACAAATATTTTTTGGATTGATATACGATATTTATACATCTAGGTTTTATTTTTTATAAAAACGTTTATAAAATTGAATATTGGTCATATCAATTAGAATAAAAATAAGTGCAGGACCTGACACTGATTAGAGAATATTTATGATTTTTATGATTTTTAATACTTTTTAATGGAAAAATAAAAAAAACAAAAATTTTCTCAAGATCTTCAATGGCTAGCGCCGAGCGCCCGTCGGACGGCTCCCGCATCCCCCTGAACCCTGATTTTCCACCTCACTACAATTGCCGAAGCAACGATCCGACGGCACAAAAGTTGCCGGTGCGATGGGATGGGCTTGAATGCAGCCGCCTGCTAAACAAATGTGATTAGTTGACTGAGGTCACTGATTTAACGATGGAAGATTTTCAACATGCACCTAAATTGTTTGAGTCCATAAAAATAGCAGCTGGGGAACAATAGCTAGCCCAACAATACATTCACCAGTCACTGCCACCACGGACACCATTATGGCTCGGTTGGCTGCGCCGTGTAAGCACCCCATAAATATTTGTGTTGGATGTTATGCAAAACCAGGTGACCTGGGTGGAGCACACGAGATGTCGCAGGTCCACGGCCCCGTCCATGTACCGGGCAGCAGCGGCGAGCGGCGGCACGGCGTTCGGCGCGAGGCGATGGTTGGCGGCGCTCCAGCTCCACTGCGAGAGGGTCGTCTTCTCGGTGGCGACCAACGTCCCAGCAAGGGACTCCAATGGTACGTACGTGCGACCACCAGCACACCCCGTTTGCTGCTGATGCCAGGCAGTTCGATCGGTGCCCGGGCGATCTCAGCTGCAGGTTTGCCTGCACATGCATGATGCATGCAGGGGTGCCCACGCTGGCGGGCAGGAGGAGCGTCCTGAAGCTGGCGCACCGGATGTCGTCGAGCCTCTGCCGCCGCCTCGGTGGGTCGCGTGTGCCGGCGTGCGGCGGCGCCGGCGGCGGCATCCGGCTGACGTCCCGGAGCAACGTGGGAGACCCGGGCGAGCCGCGGGGGCTGATCGCCTGCGCCGTGCTGCCGACCTGGCTGCCGGTGACCCCGGCGGCGCTCTTGGGTTTGCTAAGGGACGAGTCACGGCGCCCCGAGGTAAGCCGTGTCTGCACTGGACCTCATCACATATTCACCTGCACGTTCATTTCAGCTCCGAGCTCGAGCAAAACTACGCTCACGTGCACAAATTTTCATTGAACACTGCAGTGGGACGTCATGCAACCTGGGATACACGTTCAGAGCCGCGTGAACCTGACCAAAGGAAAGGACCGTGGAAACTGCGTCGCCGCCTACGTAAGCTTCCATGGCGATCACTCAGGGGAGATCAGTAGATCAGTAGATCCGTCATCAGTGACACTGACACGCTATGGCTTGTCCGGATGCCAGGCTCCGGCGTCCGCAGACGAGCAGAGCGGCAGTACGTGGATCATCCAAGACACCTGGACCAACTGCTGCGAGTCGGTCGTCGCGTACGCGCCGCTCGACGCCGCCGTCCTGCAGCCGGTCATCGGCGGGCGCGACTCCAGCGGCGTTGCCGTTCTGCCGTGCGGCGTCTCGGTCATGCCGGACGGGCTCGGATCCAAGCCGGCGGTCATCACGTCGTCGAGGGAGGAGGACGCGGCGGAGGCGGGGTCGCTGGTCACCGTAGCGGTGCAGGTCCTGGCCAGCTCGTCGCCGACGGCCGCGCTCTCGCCGGACTCGGTGGAGACCGTGATGAGCCTGGTGTCCTGCACGCTGCACAACATTAAGAGAGCCATGAGGTGCGACGACAGCTGATTTGGGAACACCTGTTACACCAAAGACTTCCTTCTTTTTGTATATAAAAAATCGTACTTTTACCATACGAGATTTGGGAGCACCGCTCAAACCACGAGGTAAATGCTATACTAGTACTTCTTACTACTGGACACGTTGTTTCCAAGATATTTTTTTCCTCGGAAGGGGTGAGACCCCGATTTCCATTATCAAAGATAGAAAAACAAGACCAGTAGCAATTGAACTCTTTTTACTGAACACAGTGCTAAAACACAAAATAAAATTCCAAGACCATCTAGAACAAGGGAAGAGTAACAAGATATTATTACAGACCAGACAAGAAGTCTGAAATTCCTCCACCAAAAGCAATATCCTCTCCAGGACGCTAAAATATCCGTCATCAACAATTTTTCTGGAATGGCTCCCCATCCTTGATAACAACATCAGCACGACGTAGTGTTAGCACCGCTTGAGAAGGACAGGGTTCTTTGGAACCCCACAGGTAACATAATCTACAATGCGAAGTCTGCATGTAGAATGCAATTCGAAGGATCTTTTCGGGACCACGACTATAAGAGGATCTGGAAAGCGAAGTTCCAGCCAAAGTGCCGCTTCTTTTTTTGGATTGCGATCCAAAATAGGTTGATGACTGGAGATTGTCTGCTGGCGAGGCTGGCCTTGTAGCCAATCTTGTGCCCTCTTTAATGCTTGCCTGGAATCCAATAAACATTTGCTATGGAAATGTCCTTTTGTTAGGCAGATATGACACCTAATGCAGCATTGTTTGTCATCCTCAACTGTTACGGTTGCCTCTATACCGTCCTTGGGCGATTGGTGGGATTCTCTACGAGGAGGAGCCTCGGATAGACGGAGGGAGGATGGCATCATAATACTTGTTTGTTGGCATATTTGAATTGAGAGGAACAACCGAATCTTTCGGAAGGTTAATCATTGGCCTGCGGATATAGTTTCCGCCATTATTGTTGATTTGACCTAGTGTATACGTTGTGTATAACCCTGTGTAGCCTTCTATTGTTTTTTCCAATATTGTTGGGGGACCTAAGCTTTTGGCTCAGAAGTTTGTACTCTTCTCTTTCTACTTTTGAATGAATTAGGCAACTTGCCTATTATCTTCGGAAAAAACATCAGCAGCGCCCAAGACTGGAATCCCATCACCCACTTGGCCACTTGATCCTGAGATCGCTGTTGGCCCCGAGGTGACTTTGGCCCCACTTTTCTGAGCAATTTGCATGGATGTATTCCCTGATTTCCCTCCTATATCGGCTTTGGTCAGACCTACAATAAAATTACCGAGGTGACAGGAACAACTTTTAAATGTGTTTTTCAACTCCTTAAATCTGGCTATGAGCCCCTGCACAATAGTCAACTTAGCAGACACCAAATGCAAACTGTTGATGGTGTTTTGATAAGGAAACAATAATAAAAAAAATCTTGTTTCTATATAGCCAGATACACCAACAGAAAGAAGCAAGGCAACCATTCAAAACAGATAGCCTTTGCAGTTGGACAGGAAATTATCAAAATGATCAATATCCGTAGGTCTATTTTTCAGATTTTAACATACAACTATGACACTCCACATAGCCTTTGCAGTTGGACAGGGAAAAAAAAAGGTTATTAGTCTCTAAATTATCACAGAAAGAGCATCTAGAGTATCCACAGTCCACACTAATTTATTCTCCTCGGGTCTATAGATAGCAAAGCATCGTTATAAAGTTAACCATAGAAAATATTAATTTTAAGGGGAAGTTTTGATTTCCAAATACTATTAAATTTTCTATTAGGTTCTCTGACCCCTAATTTTTCATACATAAATTTAACAGTAGAACCTCATTTTTCTCTAATTTTCAGTAAGGCACATCAGCATTTTCCTGAAGCTCTACCTCAGGCAACTTTTGAACTAAAGCCTCCAAATCTGCAGCAACACTGTGTAAGAGCCATCTTCTAAGGGGCAGCCTCCACCACAAACCCTTAGATTGAGCAACAAAGATCTTCCTCACCTGACACAATTCATAGACATTTGGCGCCACCTCTCTCAGGGGTTTGTCACCAAACCAACTTTCACCCCACAAGTCAGCATTGTCCCCTTTCCATATTTTGTCCACCTATTATTTATGTAAATCTCTTTACATTTTAATATATCAGTCCACCCAGGGAAGTCACTAATTTTGTGCTTGAGAAATTGCCTTCGACGCCCTGATGCTAGACAGCTAAAGGCCCTCCACAACTTAATTTTTGCTGCTTTCTACATCTTACTAGCGATGTGTCCCTCCTTGAATTTGAAAACGCCAACGAGAGGACGACAACTTGAGGTTTTGATAAAAACCATACTCCAACGAGAACGGACGAGAACAACGGTAGACTCACCTGGTAGCGCCACAACAACATCGAATTCGAACCGACCCGTCTCCACCAAGCACCTTGACCACCACGCCCCTCTATTTATACATCCTATCCTACCCCTAAAACTACTATTATACAACCCCTAGCTAATATCTTCGTCTCGCCTGCCCAACGACGGCCTAGAGACCACCGATGATAGGGATACAACCAAATCTGGCCGGAGTCACACTATTCTTCTTTGCCCTTGCTTCCGTCCACTAAATAAGGCCGAGGCTGCGACCCCAAACCCTCAAGGATAGCCTCATATAGCTCCCTTCAGCAAACTCAACCACTGGCAGGCATGACTTAACTCCACCGGTCTGATGAGTTGGGATGCATAAGCACAATACATAAGTCAAATATGGAGAATATGAACAATTCAACTTCTCATTTTGCATTGGATTTTGAAGATAGTTTCATAAAACAAATAATTAGTGGAATATTCAAATTAAAATGCAAATTTAACATAAGGATTAACGTGAACCCTTCCCCAACAAAATGAGTTAAAACCATGGTTGAATTGACACGACCCACTCTAACCTTTCAATATTAGCAATTATGTGCATAAAAATTCTTCTCTAGAACCTTTAGAGGTACATCACGACAACAACAACAACACCATCAAGATAGATACGATCTTGGTGAAATATCAATAAGACAATTTGAAAGCAGATACCTAATAAGAGGTACTACTTTTAGCTCAAGCAAAGCTAAAAATAGTATGACGGCAATCTACTCACCTCATAGTTTAATTCATATCTTGCAAACCACATATTTAGACCACAAGAAACGTGATAGGAATATACTTCAAAGAGACATCAACATATTGTCTGAATTTCACCCCCATTCAAACACCATTTCACCCCTCAAACACTCTATCTACCAAAGTTATGCAAAGCTAAAAACTACTTTAACTCGAGTTGACAAAATCTCAAACCTGATTCTCCACTAGCTAGATCTTCAATTCAACCATACAAATCAGGGAGACAAATATAGGACAAACTAACAAAAAAAAATAGTGAATGTCCAACCATGTTTGTTTCTCCAACCAAGGACTTGATAAAGATTGCACGAAATGTTATGGACAACAAAACCACCTCTTTTCTTTTTCGCTTTGCCTCTTCTTTCTTGTGCTAATGGCGGTAGTTACTGGGTGCTGTTGACCTAACTTGAGCAAAGCTAGGTTTTTATCCTCTCCACACCTCTTTGAAGGAGAGATCTCCACTGTCCATCTTGATAGCATCCAACTCCTCACATATGCTTGGTCATCTTGAGTTGACTTGTTTTGTAATGAGCGATTTTAGTCTAACACCATGTCATCGATCATTTCCCGCTCTCAACAACTTGTTGGTCACACCACTAGTGCTGCATACACCCTCATAATGCACAACACACGCGTGCACCACAAAATTTCCTTGCAAAAAGATGTTTACTTGATTCATGAATTGAGATTAGTTCATCAACTAATTAAACTTGGTTTTGTGGGTGGTTTTCTATTGATGTGGACCCAAGTGACAATTTTCAATCATGCACACATTTGACGACTCTAAAACAAGTAAATGCTCTCTAGACACAGAGCATAGATATATGTACCGTGTCAAAATCTGCTGCTAAAATCACTTTAAAATAAAAAAAAGTTAAAAGGAAAAGAACCATCTCGTTTGGCTTTATACCACCAATCAATTTGATCCAAATAAAGTAGTCAAGAGAACAATTTGGCAATATTTTTTGAAAAGAACAATTTGCTGCGGACTTGCCATTTGCGCAAAAAATAATTGTGCGCGTACAAAGCCAGCGTGCCACCACCTCATCCTGTCATCCATGTAGCTTGTCCTTGCCGCCACGTTACGCTTTCCCCGTGAACATACACGCACGACGCGATCAAACATGAGACGGCGGGCCGGTGCCCATTTATTTTTAAAAAAGCTTTTGCTGAGTGAGCCCTCGTTATTTTCAGAGTTACGACACATATTACGGTATCAAATTTTTGTTATTTTTATATAACCTATATATTGTGAAAATTTGTAACGATTTTTTTTGGTGTCTTTTAGTAGTATTTTTAAAGATCCTAATACTATATTTTAATTATATTTTTTATAATATTTAGATCTTTTTTAAGAATTCTCAAATTTGTTACGGTAATACACCTACGCAATGATATTTTTATAATATTTAGACCTTTTTTCAAGAATTCTCAAATTTGCTACGGTAATACACCAACGCAATGATACATTAAAAAAAAAGACCTGAGCGACCGATTTTTAGAGAAGTTTTAGTCGATTCTCTCATATATCCGGATGTTTTTTTATTGATGTTTTATATATTCTATGAAAATATGATCTATTGTAAAAAAAATCGATTTAAGAGAAATAACTTTTAGTCGTTTGTACGAAGCCCGTCCTGACAATGTCTTGTGTTCTGAAAAAAAAAAGGAAATGCCCATGACTCCGTGTGACGCTCGCGCCACGCCCCAAGACCACCGCGGCACCGCGCCGAGTGTTATAAGTAAAAAAAAAATCGACTTAAGAGAAATAACTTCGCGCCGAGCAAGGGGACGCGTCGCCGCGCACGCCGCGTTGGCGTCCACGACACTCCTGCGGAAACAGCCGTCCACCACGTCAGGCGGGGCGGCGGCGGCGCGCGCGCCCGCCGTTTTTATACGCGAACCCGGCGGCTGCACCCGGGTGCGCACGCCTTTCCCCACCCCCACGAGCGACGCGCGGCGCAGCCTAGCCGAGCCGGGATGCGACCGGCTAACGTGCGCGCGGCGCACCCTAGCGCCGACCGCAGGTTAAGTACGCTGGTGCGCCACCTGCTGCCTTCCTCCGCACGAGCAGGCACAGCAGCCGGCGCCGCCACCCTCGAAGCATCCCCCACCATGGCGTCGCCGCAGGGATCGTCCGCCTTCGCCGGCCTCGCGCAGGCCCCGGAGGACCCCATACTCGGGGTAAGCCCCTCTCCCCGCCTCCCGTCCGTCCCTGCTCGCTCTCTCCCGTCGCCGGTTGATCGCGCCTGAGTCCGGCGCGATCGCGGGGTTCTCTGGGTTCGATCGCGCTGACTGGTGTTCTTCTGGGTGCTGCGGCAGGTGACGGTCGCGTTCAACAAGGATCCCAGCCCCGTTAAGGTGAACCTCGGTGTCGGCGCCTACCGGACCGAGGTGAGTGCTTTCTTTGTGGGGATTGTTAAAATTTTTGCTCCTTTATTTCCGATCAGGGGGTAGATTTGACTATTCTGTATGTGTTTTGATTGGAGCAGGAAGGGAAACCGCTGGTGCTGAATGTGGTCAAGCGTGCCGAGAAGTTGCTGATGAGTGATCCGTAAGTCTGATTCGAAATCCATATGATCCGCATGTGTTCCTGCATTAAATTATTGGAATCTGAGATTTTTTCTGTCTCCGAAATGAATAAAATCGGGATTCAACCTGTTTGTAGATCTAATCTTTCGATAATACGTGTCTTTGTTTGCAAGGGATGTACTTTTATTAAGGGATCGTGTGGTTGAGTGGTTGACTTTACCCTCCCATATAATTATATATAATTATTACCAGCTTACGGTCTTTTAGTAAATTTTCTGTTCTATCTACCTGCTTGTTTAAAATATATTTTAGGTCATTTTTGTGGTTTCCCATTGTTGTCCTGCCGTGTAGGATTAGTCCATGTAGCTGTTCTGGGTATCCCACTACTAGTCAGGTTTTCCTTGTCACTACTTTAGCCCAATATTTCTCCGTACTCCGTAGTCAGCTGTGAAAAGTTGGTGACGATTTTTTTTTGTTCCGGGACAGAGTTTGTCGTTTTATTACAAAGCAATTCAGTGCATTCAGTTAGTATAATGAATAGTGTTGACTTCTGACGCGTGGATAATTTCGTGGATTTGCATAAAAATTACTATATCTGTGATATGGAAATTTATTATGGCTGTATTTTATCTGTGATTGTTTTCTTCGGTTAGATCGCGCATTAAGGAGTACTTGCCGATCACTGGGCTGGCTGAATTCAATAAGCTGAGTGCTCAGCTTATCTTTGGTGCTGACAGGTGTGTTTCTAAATCCGCTACCTCTTATTAGAGATATTTCTATGAAATCTTCATAACAAAGCATAAAATTATCTCGCTAAAATACAAATTATCCTTTAATTCCTTGGCTACTGATTATGTTCCTTGAAACAGTCCTGCTATTCAGGAAAACAGGGTGGCTACAGTGCAGTGCTTGTCAGGAACTGGTTCCTTAAGGGTCGGTGGTGAATTTCTTGCAAAGCATTATTATGAAGTAAGAAACCTTTATTGGATTCTTTCTATCTGCTTCTACACTTAATTTGAAGTGTGTGGTTGCTAAATCATAAACTTGCCCTCCAGCGCACTATCTACATCCCACAGCCAACCTGGGGGAATCACCCAAAAGTCTTCACCTTAGCTGGCCTGACTGTTAAGAGTTACCGGTACTATGATCCCACAACCCGTGGGTTGAATTTCCAAGGTAGTAACTTCAATTTTTGATGCTGGAGCTATTAGATTTGTTTTAATGATATAAACATCCTATGAGCTTACTGTGCAATTTCACAGCTGCATTGTATTCCTTCTTCTTGTGAAGATATTAGGTGCACTTATTTTGCAAATTGTTTGCATACTTTCACTGGACTGTCGCAGATGGTCAATGCATCTGTTTTATTTGATGAAGGATGTATTTTGGGTTACAGGACTATTAGAAGACCTCAGTTCAGCTCCTTCAGGTGCAATTGTACTACTTCATGCATGTGCCCACAACCCTACTGGTGTAGACCCAACCTTGGATCAGTGGGAACAGATCAGGCAGCTGATGAGATCAAAAGCATTGCTGCCATTCTTTGACAGTGCTTATCAAGTAAATAATCAACATGCATATTGTTGATACTACTTAGGAAACATGACATCTGACTACTTGATCTTTCAGCAGCCTCAAATTTATCTTTTTATTGGCATGACATTTTCTATCCAAATAGCTTGTCGATTCATTATTATGACTCGAATATTTTTACTGTACAGGGATTTGCCAGTGGAAGTCTTGACAAAGATGCTCGGTCAGTACGCATGTTTGTCGCTGATGGTGGTGAATTGCTCATGGCTCAGAGCTATGCTAAGAACATGGGATTGTATGGAGAGCGTGTTGGTGCTTTAAGCATTGTAAGATATTGTTACCCTAGCTGTTGCAGCTTGATATCGACCCTTATTTCTTAGAGTTGAGCTCAAATTTGCTGGCATCTTCCTGTGGTATTAAATATTAATGGTAGATAACTAATATACCTGACAAACTTGCATCATACATAGGATTTTTTTATTCCATTTTAAAGTTTCCAATTTCAAAAGACAGAGATATTAGTTCATATAGTTTTAACATGGCTTACCCAAATTCCTTAATTGTCTTTCTCAGTTTGGTCAATACAAATAATAAAGAGGAACTTTTTATTACACGGGAAATTGGCAATAATTAGTAACCATTGATGACTATAAATTTATTCTTTTCCTTGCATTAATTTCTTTCGGAAAAATTCATTTATTTACCACTCCATGGATTGGCGGTGTACAACTTGCCACTACAAAGGCTTGTAATAGTTTATTTTCCATGTAAAACAATTGCTTGTCCTTGTTATGCCATTTCATCCTTTTAATTGCGATTAACATGTTATCAGCCTCCAATTTGAAAAGACCAAATTACCCGTGAGATCTTAACATACTAATTTAGCACAACACTCATTGGCTCCAAGTCTTAATTTTTTTTGGCTTGGAAAATCAATTAGACGAACTAAAACAAGTGAGTGCATTATGTGAAGAACTGCAGTGTGTACAACCTTCTATTATGTACGTCTGAGATGATGCCCCTGAGGCAGGCCCCTATGATCATCCTGGTGAAGATGATGATGGTGATTTGCACATCTTGCTGGCTGGAGATCTCTGGCCCGTTCGTACTTCACGGACAGGCCGACAATGGACAGCAGCATGATCTCCATGGCCTCTTGGCCCCAACCCACTCCGGTTTAGGCTAGCATCCTAGCACTAGCACAGCAGCATCTGGAACCTCCCCAGGCATGTGACAGCATGTGTCCCATTGGTGTAGTGATAGCACTCCCCACCCACCATCCTTCTCCCGAGAAACCAGTAAAGATGGCGCCCGGCGTATGCAGGAGGGAGCTTTTGGTGCAACCACACAAGCGCCTCTCAACACAGCGCAGAACAAGTTGGGCATATAGTGGCAAGTGAGGTGGCGAATAATACAAGCAGGATGGGCAAATTGAGACCTTAAGCTCTCAATAGCAATTTAGTCTTTTCAAGTTGGCGAAAGTAGCTAAAAAAATGTTTTGTAGTGGCAAAGAAAGGATGGCAACATTTGGAGTGGCAATTACAGATTGATAATCTATGGAGTGGTAAATAGAAGAATTTGTGTTTCTTTTGTCCTATCTTGGAAAAAAATTGGAGATGTTTATTGATGTAGTCTTTGGTGATGGAAAGTTTCAGACTAAGTAGGAGGACAATTGTTTATTTCTGCCAGCTCCAAGTGTCTTGCAAGTTGGCAAAGTTAGCAACCACATGGCAGTGATGCATTGGTGCATAAGCCTGTTCCCTTCAGTGGCATCAAGGAACTGAATAAATTGTAATCCATGTTTCAGGTTTGTGGAAGTGCTGATGTAGCTGTTAGGGTTGAAAGTCAACTCAAGCTTGTAATTAGGCCTATGTATTCAAACCCTCCTATTCATGGTGCCTCAATCGTGGCTACCATACTTCAGAAAAGGTAACATTCTTTTCGAAGATGAATTATGATGAAAGACACGTTTATGGGAGGATCTAGGGAATAAAATGTAATGCATAATTCTTGTTGTTTATTATGTTTCCTTTATTCACTAGTGATATGTTTGAGGAATGGACTATGGAGCTGAAGGCCATGGCTCATAGGATAATTAGCATGAGGCAACAGCTGTTCAATGCACTTCATGAAAGAGGTACATACAGTTTCTGTCAACTACATTATTTCCTCTTTGCTGGCAATATAGTTAATTTCTATACCAAGAAGCTTGACAGTGGAACTTTGTTTCTGATCTTTCCTTCCAACCTCCAAGATCTTTCATCAAAACTTGCTGCCATTAGTGTGCTTTTTATTATTCTGGAATTAATAATATTGCGGTGAACTAATGATTATTGCGATGAACTAATTCTTTGGCAGCTAGATAGTATCGATTATTGCAACATAAACCTCTTGGGTCACCATTAGTTCAATGCAATCAGACACAGCTGACCTTGTAATTTTATTTACAGTTGATTTATTAAATGAGAAAGTGCCGATTTGGTCCATCAACTATAGCCGTTGGATCACGTTGGTCCGTAAACCTCAATACCGGACTTTTCAGGTCTTGAACTCTTAAAACCGGACTTGACTATTTCTTTGACCGGTCAGCAGGGCGGTTTTAGGGTTTTTTCCACAGACATGGCACGGTTTTGCCTATGTGGACGTCACACGACTGCCACGCCCCCTCTCCATGTCATCTCTTAATCCCTCCTTTCTCACAAACACTCTCTCGCTCCTCTCTCTCCTCTCACCCCTCTCTCTCTCTCTCTCACTTAGATTTTCTCGCCTTCCCGACGCCGCCCCCCCTTCTGCCGCTTGGCGCCGCCCCGGCTTTCGCCGCCGATGTCGACGAGGCCACCGCCGCGGATGCAGGGGCTCCGGCCATTTCGACCTTCAAGGCTAGAGGTGGGGTAGCGGCGAGCTCACCGGCGAGAGGCGGCCTGGCGTTGTGCTCACCGGCGAGGGGCAATTGTCGTTGGGAGAGAGAGAGATAGAGAGAGGAAAGTGATAGGAGAGATATTTACGGGCAGGAGGGACGAAGGGGACTTGGCAGCATTGTGGCAACCACATCATAAAAAAACTCTAAAACCGTCCTGTTGACCGATCAAAGGACTAGTCAAGTCCGGTTCTAAGAGTTCAAGAACCTGACAAGTCCGGTGTTGACGTTTAGGGACCAAATTGGTCCAACGGCTATAGGCCTTGTTTGTTTCAGATTAAATTAAATTAAATTAAATAAAAATTTGTTATTTTTGTATAAGCCAAATGATGTAATGTTTTGTAGTCATTCTTGTGGGGTTTTAACTAGTACTTCTTAAAGTTTGTAAAATATTTTTTTCATAATTTTTTAAACTCATTAAGTCGTATTTTGAGAGGATCACAAATTTGCTACAGTAAAACGCAACGCTACATTAATCTGAAACAAACAAGGCCATAGTTGAGGGACCAAATCGGTCCAACGGCTATAGTTGAGGGACCAAATCGGCACTTTTTCCTTTATTAAAGTGTGCAACTAAATCAATCTATATCAGTACCTTTTTCAAGACTCTATTATAGCTTGCATTGATAACATGTACAATAGATTTATCCAAATGAAAAGTTTTGCCAGGCATATCTGGATCATTTATGTTGTATAATTTTTTCCCCATTTTTGTGATTTTTTCCTCTACCAGAAAAGTGCTGAGCACTGTTGGCATTTGCAGATACACCTGGAGATTGGAGCCACATCATTAAGCAGATTGGAATGTTTACTTTCACTGGACTCAACAGTGATCAAGTTGCCTTCATGAGGCAGGAATTCCACATTTACATGACATCTGATGGGTAATGTCTAAATGTCTAAACCCCGTTTCACATCCTTTTTATCAAGTACATGGCGATGACATCGTTTGTTAGTTTTTAGTGTTGCTAATTGTATTTTTTAGCATAACTTTGTCTTGTTTTGCTCTTCATGTTTGTCACTTCTAGTAGGTTTTGGCAGTTTCGAGTGTTCATTGTTACTAGTTCATATTGACATTTGACAATGCCCTACATCTCTTTTGCAGGAGGATCAGTATGGCTGGTTTGAGCTCGAGGACCGTACATCATCTCGCAGACGCTATGTATGCCGCGGTAACAAAAGTGAAGTGAATGATGGCATAGAAAAAACCTCCCAAGAATAAAAGGTCTAATCACCGACGAAAGTTACCAAGGAAACAGTGATATTTGCTGGCTGAAGTCCAGTGATTTGCCTTGTAACAGACTCATTAGGCTAGTTTTTGCAACAGTTTTGTGCCAACGGATTCGAATGTCTGGTGATTTCATCTCTTAATAAGCTCCAGATCTGAATGAAGCATTTACGCTCTGTTGCCGAACTATTTATGCTGCAGCATCGACATACTCTGCTCATGAAAGTTTTTGGTTTTGTTTTGCACAGTCAAACTTCGAAACTCCTAGGTACTTTAGGGACACAATCCTCGCCTATCCACAAATTTTACTATTTACATAGCAATTGTGACCAAGACAGAGCACAGTTGAATTCACTATTTATTTCGAGCTAGGCCAGTAGTTGGCAAAGTAGTACCATTGTACATGTCATCAGCACTTGTAAGGAGCAAGGACTAGCCCAGCAGTTGGCAAAGATAGAACACCATTGTACATGTCCTCATCACTTGTACTCCATTCTTGACTTTAGCATATTCTATTTGACCATTCGTCTTATTCAAAAAATATATGTAAATATTATTTATTTTGTTGTGATTTGTTTTATCATTAAACATACTTTAAGCATGACTTATATTTTTGCATGTTTGCATTAATTTTTTGAATAAGACGAATGGTCAGAAGGCATGTCCAAGATCAAAAGTCAACAGTAAACTGTAATTTGGAATGGAGGGAGTAATATCTAAGGCATCTCCAATGTTAGCTTCAAACTTGTCCCTAGTATTATTCACAGCCTCAAATTTTACTAGTTACAAATTTAAGTACATTATTCACAGTCCTAAATTCACTTATAGCCATTTGGTGCTAGCATAAATGTTTCTTGGTTGGTGGCTCTGTCATGTGTTTTCGCTTTGTTATTGTTCTGTTTCTTTAATTTGATAGGTGTTGCTCCAAAGCTTTAAATTAAAAAATTATCATCGAAAAGGTGCATTCCTAAAGATTAATTGCATGCATGCTATTATAAAGTTGTAAAATTGTATGGTAGTGGGAAAAAATGCCACTAAGAGCATGCTTTTAAACTACCACGCAATTTTAATAACTTTATAATAGCATGTATGTAATTTATAAAATATTATTATATGATTGGAAAAATTAGAAATGTTGTTACAGACACCATTTGACATTTAGCACCATCGTATTTTTTAAGCGGATAATTTTATCCTTAACTGTGCCATCTATTTACATTGAAATGTCATCACCACCTTCTCATTTCTCTTCTCATTGGCCAACAATGACAAACCCTTATGGTTCGATGAGTCCTCTCGCTTCGGCAATCTTCTTTTGCCCTTAAACTATGGAGGCTTTTCCTCTGGCTCGCGTGAGCCCTACTCGGGCTAGCTCTTCTAGTCAAAGTAGAGGTAGCCAAAACTTGAGGTGCAATGGTGAGTGGTGGTGCTATTGAGGCTACATGTGCAAGTTCAGTGAGACCTCTCACTTCCTAGCCTAACACTGCCTTCAAACAACCTTCCTCTTGATCTAATGAGCCCTTCCCAAGTTCTTTCGTGTTGGTCAAAATAGAGCCAGCTAGAGCTAGAGGCACAGTGGTGACACCTTGTAGATTACCCATGTGAGGACACAGTAGTGTCGAGGATGATATTAAAATCAGAGCTAATGTATATCAAATGTGAGGTTTTTGTACATTAACCGAATGTACAACAAGTTCAAGGATATTTTTTTGGATGTTTTCACCTTGAACCCTAATTTGGTGGTACTGTGAAAGTTTGAGTTTTGTGTGTGTGTGGGTGGGGGAGGGGGGTTGTTATTAGAAGTTTGTTTCACTTATGGTGGGATCTTTGCTAAGGGGTTATTTGCTCCGTAGGATGTGTTGTTACAAAGTTGGTATCATATGCACATCAAATGGCATTGTGCAAAAAGGGGGAAAATGCATGTTTGAGCTTATGTAATAGTTGGTGACTTCCTATGATGATTGTTGATTGTCTATTACTAATAAATTCTTGTGTTGGTGGTGGTTGAGTTCTGGTGAGAGTTGATGAATTTGTGATGAAAGTGGTATAGTGGTGTTGCATGTTGATTAGTGTTAGCATCCCCAACAACCATTTATATCTCCCTCTAAATCACTATTGGTGTGTCAACCAATAGTGTTTTAGTGGGGGATATATATAGTCTGTTAGTGATGCTCTTAGTTTTGAACAGCTATGTAGAATGTTATTTATATGTTTTTTGATAAGGTTTCCTTGTGGCAAAGTGTGAATTGTGATGCCATGATCTATTTTTGTTCTTGTTCGTATGGTTGTGATACAATGGCCAAGTTTGTGAGAAAGTTACTTATTAGCTTGTTTGATGAGATCGATGAGAAAGTCAAAAGTGAGTAGTCTGGTGTGACTGAGCTAGATCAGTAAAAAAATTCACTTGTTTGTTAGTTTACTTAGGTCGATGAGAAATCCAAAAGTGATTAGATTGGAATGCTTATACATGATGTGTGGTATAGATTAGATCTGCTCATGGGTAGCCCGGCCCGACGTATCCGACCTGAAAAAACCTGACTTGACCCGACCCGACCAGTGCATTGGGTCGGCCCTCAATTTGAAGCCCGACCGTTGGGTCGGGTCGGGTTTGGGCCCAAAAAATTGCAAAATCAGCCGTGCGGGTTCGGGTTTTTAGGTTTCGGGTCAGGTTTTCGGGTTTCGGATTGGGTTCGGGCTTGGATTTGTGACTCGGTGCACGTCGGCTAATTTTGGTCGGGTTTTGGAAACACGACCCAAACCCATCCGAACCCGACAGATGATCAGGTCTAGTATAGATGGCCAAACGAACGGCCCAACACGGGCCCGATTAGACAGGGCCCGACACGACACAAGAAATGAGGCGAGTCGTGCCGTGCCAGCCCGCGGGCCGAGGCAAGGCCCGAAGTGAGGCTATGGCGTGCCGGGTCGGCCCAAGGCACGGTGGGCCCATCAGGCCATGTCAGCCATCTGTACTAAATGGAGAAAATAGGATGCGGGTGCGGGTTTTTGGGTTTCGGGTCGAGTTCAGGCCTAGATTTATGACCTGGTGCACCGGGTCGGGTCGGGTTTGGGCTGGCTAATTTTTGGTCCGGTTTTGGAAAACCCGACCCGAACCCGACAGATGATCAAGGCCTAGTATAGATGGTCAAACAGACGGCCCGGCACAATCCGGCCTAGGCCCGATTAGACCGGGCTCGACATGGCACGAGGAATGAGGCAGGTAGTGCCATGCCAGCCCACGAGCCGAGGCAAGGCCCGAAGGGAGGCCGTGATGTGCCGGCCTAGCCCAAGTCATGGCGGGCCCATCAGGCCATGTCAGCCCATCTGTACTAAATGTAGAAAATAGGAGGCAAAATATATTGGCACTAGGTTTTGTACCTGGAAACTCTTGGCTTTCAAAGCTTTATTGTCACACCTACTAGCCACTAGGACATGATTTCTTATATTGTAATATATATATTGATGAACACAAAATCAAAAATATAATCGCGCTGGGCCGGCTCGACGTGCCTAGCCTTCGATCCAAGCACGACACGCCTGGACGGGCCGTGCCGGTTCGGGCCCGAGGTTGACCGGGTCGTGTTGTGCTTTGTGCCGGGCCAAAATATCGGGCCTTGTGTCATCCATTTAGCCCGATCCATTTGGCAATCTATAATGTGTGGTTTATTGGGAGTGAACCATGATTTCATATTCTTCTTGTTCACGAATATGGTTCAGAGTTGTACTTTGCTTGCTTACTTTGTATACTCACTCTTGCTTTTGCTTTTGTTTTTAGCACATGTGACAACAGCACGCATGGGACTTTGGGGGTAGCACCTCCTTTGGATATTTAATTTATAAATATGTGACAACAATATACATGGAAGGCTCCATCAAAACTTTTATAAGTTTTCTAGGTGTAGTGAGCAATATGTTTGTGAGATAGCACCATCCGAGAACGTAAATATTTAGGATCGATGTTACAACAACAATGAATTAAGAGGCCTCCGAAGTTTTGGGAAGCCCTAGTCAAGCTCCATCAGGCAAAGTAGAGAGGTCCATGGCTCAAGGATTGAGGCATGGTGGCTGCCTATGTGAGGATGTGACACGGTCGGGAGAAGGCATTGACACTAGGCCGGGCATATGAGTCCAGGATATAGGCCCAGAGAAAACTCGTTAGAAGTAGGTGAATGGAGAAATAAAGGACAAGCAATTTAATACGTAAATATGGTCCAAATAAACTTGGCGGGATGGTGGTAATTCACCAATTTTCTTATATTTACACAACATTTTTATTAAAAATTATCAACTTAATAAAAATATCAACTTAATTTACGGTGGCAATTCTCTGCTTCAAACTTTGGAATGGTTGGAAGTGGAGATTGGGGAAAGAGGTCCCCGTGGAAAAGGAGGCAGATGTCTTTGCAACATTTGCATGGCTAGGGTAGGCTATGGCGAGAGTGTAATGAAAAATGGTTGTGCGTCACTGGATCGGTATTGAGCTGTTATCGTGGGCTGTTTATATGCACATGTGCTGATGTGCACGATATGATGCTAGTTAGAAAAGGGTGGGATTTATATATGCACATGTTCAAAAAATGGACTGATATTTTTAAAACTTTTAGTTGACTGTTTAATAGGCAGCTTCAAAAATGTATATGTACACTGCACAGTATACACAAATACATGAAGAAAAAAAATCCCGTGCCGCTTCTAATGGCGACCTGATGGGCTCCTATGCCCTCCGAGGAAGTCCAGCTTCTCCAGGTACGTCTGCTTCAGGTTCGTCATGATGTTGGGCAGCTTCATCAGCCTCCCGTCCTCCTGCGCCGGCGGCTCAGCCGGCGCCGGGGACATGCACTCGCCCTTCCCCTCGGCGGCGTCGCCGTTCCAGCCCATGAAGTCGAACAGCGTTCTGCTGTTGGGCGATCCTGCGCCGCTGCCGTCCGGGACCTCCCCGCCGGCCTCCCGGGGATGGTGGCGGCGCTCCGCGGCATCCTTCGCCGTCGCCGGCGCGTCCTTCTTGGCCTTCTCCCTCGCGAGGTCGTCGGCGCTGAGCACGTCCTCTATCCGGGACATCACGTTGAATGCCAAGCTCTCCAGGACCCTGGAGTAGCTCTCCAGGATGGCGAACCCGACGTCCTGGTGTGCATGCATGAGCAGATGAGCTCGCCATGAAACTTGAACAAAACCATCGTCCAGAGCAGGGAGGCGGAATTTCAGACCCTGTTCTCTTGGATCTTGGCGATGTCGAGGGTGGACTGGGGGATGCCGGGGAAGCGGTGCTTGATGATGAGAAGCAGCGTCTGCGCGCGCTCCTCGAACTGCTCCCTCTTCTCCTGGCTGACGGCGGAGCCCCACGCCGACTTGCTGTCCTTGTGGTGCACCTTCCTGTTCCAGATGATCACCGACGCCTCGATGCGGTCCTTGAGGTCCAGGATCTTGTGCTCCGACGTCAGGTCCACCGTCGACAGGAACACGTCCGGGTCGAACGCCACGTCCGTGATGATCCTGTACAGCGCATCGCCGAGGCTCGCCCTCCCGTTCTGCCATTGCCATTGCCATCAAGAACCTCATGATCAGAGACGCAGCTTTATTGCTAGCCCAAACCCAAAATTGTAGCTGGATCCAGTATAGCAACAGCTTTGAGAGTAAAATGCTAAAATACAAGAGAAAAATATAAAAATTGTGTAGAAAAAATAAGACAGGTTGAACAGTAGCTGAATAGTGCTAATATAAGGCCAGCAATCGAATTAACCTTGGGTAGTGAATCCAGGTACGACTCCGGGATGGCCATCTCCATGAGGCAGTTGGCGTTGATGGCCATGGCCGCCTTTAGCACCTGGTTCACCAGCTCCTTCTGGTTCTGGAGCCAGCCTCTGGACGCCGGGGACAGCCCGCCCGGAGAGACCTTCACGATCGGGATCCACCACTTCTCGTCCGACCTCCGCGAGCTCTCGCTGTCCTTCTCGGAGCACGAATCGCGCTTCACGTACCAGAACTCGTTGCGGTCCTTGTAGTTGTCGAGGTAATCCTGCTCATGCCAGAGACGATGATCAGTCCATTGATCCACTCCTCTTGTGATGATTGAGTTCAGTTACAGTGTGTCATGTAGCCAATGATGCTTGAGAGGTTGGTGATTTTTACGATGAGCATCGTGTCGATCTTGCGCAGGGCCGGTATGTTGGCCTGCAGATCCCTTCGCTGCTGCGTGCCCATCACCTGCGACACGAGAAGAGCCCAGATTACTGCAGTTGCAGAGGTAGAGAAGCTCTCTACATGGTGAATTGGAATTGGTGATGGCCAAGCTATATTGCTCAACCTCCATTTCGGTGCCGTTGTCCAAGACTTGCTTCTTGGCGATGAACTCGACGATGTGATCGGCGACGGAGAGGAGCCAGCCGACCTCTTTCTTCCACCTCGTCTTCCTGTCCGGGGACATGGGCTCCAGCCGCCGCTGCTCCCCGAAGACAGAAGCTGGAAGTAGACATAACAAATCGATATGTTTACGGACCCCTAAGATCGTCTCGTTTCGTAGAGGATGAGAGATTCGGCGAGTTTAGTTGGGCACCTGCGAGGTTGGTGATGGCGTTGGACACGGCCAGCGCCGACGGCACGCCTTTGCCGGAGCCCGACATGTCCTCCCCGAGCAGCAGCTTGGAGAACTTCTCCTTCATCAGCTCCATATCTGCATACAATGCAGGCATCTGACACGCCTCTTCAAAACCAAATCCGTTCGCGCCAAAATCCGATCGATCGAAGGATAGAAAGAAGGACGGCCATCACTTACCGGAGGGCCCTCCACCGCCGTGGTCGCCGGCGGCGAGGCGCGACTTGGGGGCGGCGCTATCCCGGTCGAGCACTGCGCCGATCTTGAGCGCCCCCCCGCCGGGCGGGTCGTTGGAGCCCTGGCTCCTGAACATGAGCTCCTCATCGCCGGCCGGCGGACCGCTGTCCTCCTCCAGCACCAGGCTCTGCGACCGCCGCACCGAGCTCCGCCGCTCCAGCAGCACACCGCCGCTCGCCGCCATCGATCCGCCCTGCCGCAATTCACCAATGGCACCGCATGCATCGCCGTCACAACGGCATACATCAACAACCAAAAAGGAAAACAATTTTTTGCTTAAAAAAATCTGATTGATTGGGGGACAAGATCACTACTTCGACAGCGGCGTACCTGTAAAGCCTGCAACTTTTTGTCGGCCTCGAGCGATGCGCTCCGAGCGAGCCAAGATTACGCGCGCAGAGAGAGAGAGAGAGAGAGATCAAAAGCGTGGAAAAGAATGATGGAGACGATCAATTCTATTCCTCTGCGTCTTTGCGATCCAGGGGCTCGGTTCGATCGATCGTCCTCATTGTCCCTGGCAAGAAGGTAAAGAGGCGAGGCCCCCGTGGCGAAGGGAAGAAGAGCATAATTAGGGAGCGGGCACGAGCTTTATTATTAGAAAGTGCCTGCCATTCTTAGCCTCCCTGCCTCTCTCCCGTTTTGAACGGTCCGGGAGTGAGTGCCCGGGAGCTAGAGGAAGAAGAAGAAGGAGCCCTCTCGTTCCCTAGCTCAGTGCCGGATAGATTCTTCAGGACATCAGGTTGTTTCACCTTTTCACGACATCACTTCCAGATAAAGCATCTGCGAGTGTCTAAGGAAAGCCCAAGCTTGAACAACCCGAATACCAAGGAATCTGCTCCGGTGCTTGCAAATAACCGTAGCCGTTCATTGGGTCAGATCGTGCGTTCGTGAGGAGAAGGTACGATGCCAAAGGTATGCCAGTACCGATGGAGGTACGACGGTACTAGCGGTACCTAGGTCATTTCGCATCAGGTTTAGTGGGGGCAGAGTCGTCCTTGGTGGGTTTGGCCGATCCGACATCGTCGCCGACTCAAGCTCCGCGACAAGGAGAGTCCCTTCCACATCGCCTCCGTTCGCCATTCCCAGCTCGGCCTCCTCTCAACAAAAGATCCACACCCCTCTCACCCCGTCGAGAAGGTGCATCCCCCTCGCGTCTGGCTCAGAGGTCGTCGGAAAGGTCGCCGCCGCCAGCCTCGTAGACCTCGTCGGCCATGATGGTCAGGCGTCCTTCCCAGGGTTGCCTGCCGGCCGTGCCATATGCAGTTTTGTTGGCGTTTGAGGCATATACCCCTGCAAGTGCTAATGCGACAAGTTGATGAGCCACCTTCGAGCATAATTTGATGGCAGCTAAGGTAGCTGATCGACCGCCGCGCAGATCGACTGCCGGCGTCCGGAGGTCGCGTTCGACGCCAGATTTACATTCAAAGTTGAGTTTTGGATAGATAGATCACGTCGAACAGATAGACGATTACCCAACTAATCCCCAAGTAATTACCCAACTGCCACCGGTTATAAAATTCCCACTACCGTGAATGCCCTTCGGCGATCAACGATTTACCTTTCTTCCATCTGAGGTACCTCTAGGTACCTCGCAAATACCGTAGCAAACCTCGAATACCAATTATCAAGCATAAAACTACCTCCGGTCATAAAAACAAGTCGTCGTTTATTTTTGAACACGGCTTTTACCATTCGTCTTATTCAAAAATTTAGTGCAAACATGCGTAAATATAAATCATGCTTAAAGTATCTTTAATGATAAAACAAATCACAACAAGATAAGTGATAACTTACGCAATTTTTTTAATAAGACGAATGGTCAAAATATGTTCAAAAGTCAACATTGATTTGTTTTTATGACCGGATGTAAGTGGAGTAGGTCGATAACCTGGAAGTGTGTTCTACCTGACCTGAACTCATGTGTCGGCGTCAAGAATTACAAGGGCAAACCATCCTTTTGGGACGCTGGAAGCGAGGAGTACTAGGAAGAAAGTTGGGTGCCGAAGCCACGAGACAATCTGGTCAATTTTGCCTAGCTAGAATTGAATCTCCACGCAATATGTCCTTTGCGGGGTACAATTGCTCCAATCAATGTCACAGTGTAGTTTGTTTGTACAACCTTCATTGAATTGCCTCTGTTTTAGGTATCTTCATCTATCTTCTCAATGATTGTCGGTCTTCTCTCCGCCTCTTCGGTGTGTCTACGTGTTGTTAGGATATGTCTATACAATTTCTAATTGATCTCTTATCCCTATCCGTTAGCGTCCTGATCGGGGACGTGTATAAAACTCTGGTTTCAACTCCCTGGTCCACAATGCTATATATAAGAGAAAGGAGACTTATCTGGTTAATCTAATTATGTTAAAGGGATTGGCTTCATATCAGACGACTGAGAGTTATTTATCTCTCAGTCGATTTCCTAGACCGTTGATCAAACGTCTCTATAGAATATATAAAAGATCTAACGGTACCATCTAGCTACGTGAAAATCGACTAAAACTTATTTAAAAATCAGTCGCCTGAGAAGCAGCAAAACCGTTGTGTTAAACCTAAGCTAATCACGACTGGCAAACCCTCGGTTCGATCGATCGTCCTCATTGTCCCTGGCAAGAAGGTAAAGAGGCGAGGCCCCCGTGGCGAAGGGAAGAAGAGCATAATTAGGGAGCGGGCACGAGCTTTATTATTAGAAAGTGCCTGCCATTCTTAGCCTCCCTGCCTCTCTCCCGTTTTGAACGGTCCGGGAGTGAGTGCCCGGGAGCTAGCGGAAGAAGAAGAAGGAGCCCTCTCGTTCCGTAGCTCAGTGCCGGATAGATTCTTCAGGACGTCAGGTTGTTTCACCTTTTCACGACATCACTTCCAGATAAAGCATCTGCGAGTGTCTAAGGAGAGCCCAAGCTTGAACAACCTGAATACCAATTATCAAGCATAATACCACCTTCGGTCATAAAAACAAGTCGCCGTTTATTTTTTACAGACCGACTAGAACGCAGGCGCCTGCGTTTTGCGTTTCGTGCAGGCGATCCTTTTTTCAGTACGATTGTACAGAAATTTCACCGCACAGAAGTACTGAAAAAACAGTATAAAAAGGTGAAAAAAAAAACTCTGTCAACTACCAATCGAGCAAATTAGAGAGGTAGAGAAGAGTAGATCGACAGGTCGTCAGCGGGCGGCGGTGAGCAACGTCGTCGGCGGCGGTGAGCCACATCGGCGGCGCAGTAGCGGCGTCGACGGCGGAGAGCAGTGGCGTCGACGGCGTCGCCCGCGCGAGCGCGCGCCCATGCGATGTCAACGGTGAGCAGCGGCGTCGACGGCGTCGCCCCCGCGAGCGCGCGCCCACGCGACGTCGACGGTGAGCAGTGGTGAGCAGCAGCGGAGAGCAGCGCGCGTCGACGGCGAGCGCCTGCGCCGGCGTGAGCCCATGCCCCCGAGAGCGCCTGTGCTCGCACTGGAACGCAGGCGCCCGCGTGGGAGCAAAACCATATTTTTTAACATGGTTTTTACCATTTGTCTTATTAAAAAAATTAGTGTAAACATGCGTAAATATAAATCATGCTTAAAGTATCTTTAATGATAAAACAAATCACAACAAAATAAATGAAAACTTACGTAATTTTTTTAATAAGACGAATAGTGAAAGATGTATACAAAAGTCAACAGCTACTTATATAACCGGACGGAGTATAACCTGGAAGTGTGTGCTACCTGACCTGAACTCATGTGTCGGCGTGAAGAATTACAAGGGCAAAAACTTTCCTTCTGGGGCGCTGGAAGCGAGTAGTACTAGAAGTTGCGTGCCGAAGACAGGAGACAATCTGGTCAATTTTGCCTAGCTAGGATTGAATCTCCACGCAATAATATGTCCTATACAATTGCTCCAATCAATGTCACAGTGTAGTTTGTTTGTACAACCTTCATTGAATTGCCTCTGTTTTAGGTATCTTCATCTATCTTCTCACTGGTTGTCGGTCTTCTCTCCGCCTCTTCGGTGTGTCTACGTGTTGTTAGTGTTGAGAAACCCATCCCGGGCCGCCGCCGGCCTTGGGCCTGGCGTGCGCCTAGAAGTGGGGCCCACTTGTTAGATCAAACCGAAACCCTAGCCATCAAGCATAAATAGAAGAGGATCCCATCTATTATATATCCAAGAGAAAAGCAATAAAGGATACTTCCTCTCCTACATCTCTCTGTTCATCTGTGATTATTCTTCGTCGTCTACGATCTACGCACTGCTAGGCAATCTTGGACTACGCCCGGTAGCGTGGTTGTCTAATACGTCATCATCAGCACGAAGCTCTGACGAACGGCGCCGGAGATTGGTCGCCGACAAACTGCATCGAATCTTCGTCCCCTTCATCGGCCTAGTTGGGACCCGTCGATCTGTCCTACGCGACAGTTCACGCATCCCGTCTTTGCTGCAAAAATCGAAGGTATAGATCAGGTTTTCCTCGGGTTCCCGTTTGGATCTATTAAAGAATTGCAGGAATCTCGAAGATTCCATCGAATTTAATAGCCGATTCTTTGGATCGGCGACGAACTATCAAGAACGAGAATGATATGCAGCATATCAGCCGACCGTACCCCGCAATAGAATTGAATCCATTAAATAGAATATCGGGAATTGCATCCATACGATCAAAATCAATTGATGCAGATTTTGAAATCTACTTGATGGTTGTGTGTGATGTTAATTCCTTTGCGTGGTGCATCCGTGCATGGGACTAGCAAATTACTCCCTCCGTCCACAAATGATTTACATATAAGCTTTTTTGCTTTGTTCAGAAAAGATCTACGTATTAGCCTGGTTTTATTTGCATGAGGTTGTTTTCGAGGTGAGAGTTATGGCTGCTGTGGGCTTGCTACAAGCATGCAGTCCTTGGATTGGTGAGAGGACACAACTTTTAGGGTGAGAGGCTAGAAGGAGTAAATGATGGCACTACTTTCGTAGCAATATTTTTAAGATTAAATGGGTAGTTGATCCGTTAATTATTTTTCTTGATCTTTGTGATTTTTCTTAGACGTAGATCATTTGTGCACGGAGGGAGTACTTGGTGCAGGGTACTATAAATAAGCACGCGCTTGCTTTGGCCGTAGGGCCGGCTGCATGCTCGTCGTGACTCGTGCCCAATCGCACAGTGTTGTACTACAAATCTGTGCGTCGCAACCTCGCAGGCCGTATGTACGCATCACGCTGCACGCACATGAAGCTGCCCCATGCAAAGCAGCTGCGCGCTCCCGTTGCACCGTCATGAAGCGGTCAGGCTGTGCTGATCGAAGTCACGCCGTCGGGTCTGCACCTTCGTGCACCCCTATGCTCAGCGCCGCTCCGTCGACCGTCGCTCGCACGCGCAACCTGTAGAAGCGCCGCCGTGCGCCGTTCACACCGCCCTGCGCCGTGCTCGTGCGCGTGCATGAAGCCAAGCCGGCGGTGCCGTCGACCGAGCTCCGTCGTGCCTTGGCCCCCCGCGCCTGGAGAATCCTAGCCGCCGCCCCGACTGTGGGCTGAGCCGTGCCCCGTGCGAGCAGGTCGCCCCCTGCTGGCCACACCGCGCCCCGCGCTAGCAGGCCTCTGCACGCGGGCTGGGAAGTAAGAAAAAGAAAAAGAAAAAGAAAAGAAGGCTTTTAGGCCGGAAAAGAATTATGAAATATGAAAAAAAAAAAAAAGTTGGGCCGCGGGTTTAAGAAAAGATGGCCTCTGGCCGAAGGAAAATAGAGAATAAAAGAAAAGAATAGTAATGGGGCTTGAATTCTGAATTGCATTGCGGAATTACACTTTGTCCCTGAAATTTATGAAAAGAAGAACGTGGGCTAGGCACAAAATAAATATAAAAAATAGGGGCTACTGCACCGGTTTTGAACGGGCCAGAACGAAAAAAAGAATGGGCTGAGGCAGACCGAAAAAATGGGGAAGAAAACATGTTTGCCCTGTCATTTTATGAATAAGTCCTTGGGTTTCCTAAAAATTATGATAAATTTTTCTAGGCTATTGTTTTACAGAAAAATCCTTGGCACTTGGAAAATTACATGAAATATTTTCTGAATTTAAGAATATTGCAGAAAGCCCCTAAGAATTATGAAAATTGCACATAGCTTTTCCTAAGCACTAAAAATTCCATAAAGACCCTTGGAATTAGCAGAAATAGAAGAAAGCATATATTTAGGCATGAAAGCACCTTGGGAGTTCATTTTTTGCCACGGTTTTGAATTTGCAAGCTTATTTAGCTACTGTTAATTACTTTTGTGCAATTATCTTTTGAATTTACTTTTGTAATTATCAGTTTTTGCCTGTTTATTATATGAATTGGTAATGGCATACAAGTAGAAATATTGGATATACATGAGAATTTTGAATTAAAGTCTTCCTAACACCACTCTCCCCACTAGATTACTTATAGTAATCTTCTAAATGAATTTTGAAATATGAAATTGTCGGGTATCATAATTTATGAATTTGAGAAACTAGCCCCTTGTGGTCTGAATTATCACACTTAGACATAGGACAGGATGATAGTATTCGGTCCCTACAAACCCAACACTGTCAATCGGTTTAGGTCCCTGCAACGGAAAGAAACCTACTGGTAAGCAGAACGAAAACACTGCACTTTCTTAGACACCACCTCCTTACCAAAATTTTGAATGCATGGTTGAGGGGGAGCACATTGATGCTATATACTGCACTTTAGAAGTGGCTTATAAAGCTTAAGCATGATATCCTGCCATAAGTATAACAGGATTTGGTGCACATATGGTTTGCAGACTATAGAATTATAACCGAGTACCACTCAATATGCATAGAATTTATACGACCCCTTTCTATGTGACAAGATCACAAACGAGGGGATAATACCTCCCACTTTTAACCTCAGTGCAATTAGAGCAGCTACTAGGGGTGAAAAGCCCATTTGTTGGAAGAATGGAAAGAAGGAAAATTATAGAAATTGACCTAGAAAAGAAAGTTCATTGTCCAAGCGACACAGAATATAAGAATAAAGTCACATAATGCAAGCCACATGACCATTAGGTCAAGATATGCTATAAATGTGACATTTAGGGGCATTGGTCGAAGATTCGCCGCAAACCTATTGATGAAATTGCGGCTTATTAGACCGAAAGAATTTCAAAGCAGTAGAGGTGTCTCACTGTGACTAGAAAAGAAAGCTCTTGGTAGAATACACTTATGAAGAAACACCTTTGCATCGGCCATTAATTGTATTGAAGCCACAAGAAGTGGATAAAGAAGAGAAGATCTCAACAAATAGAATTGACGCTAAGGGAAAGTGCATAATTGTAGCATTTAACTATGCAGGAGTTGCACTATTAGCATTCTCCCTGTAAATTGTGGTCGCTAATAGACATTTTATGAATTTTAGTATGAAGAATTTGAATCTCTCGAAGAGCACACTATTTTAAAGAAAGAATTGAAGCTCTCGAAGAGCAAACCTTAACTCTCATGTTCATTATGAATTTATCCTATATTCCAATATACACTTTGAAGTTGCAATCAATATTTGAGTCATATGAATTATGAATATTGCCATTACCTGATTGCAACTATGAATAGAACTAGTGTCACCCCTATGGAGATATGAATTGTTGGTAGTCTAACAACACCAATAGAATGTTAAGAGATGACATAAATTCTATGGGTCTTACATCAGCACTTTAAAGAAGTATTGTTTTTTATCCGAAATTCACTTGAACTCTCTTAAATTTGAAAGACATCCATCTCGACGGTTTCCGCGTTGAGACCAATGAAGATCGGCAAAGAATTGTTATACATTTTGAAGCATGATGGATGCGTGTAAAGAATATTAGAATTTCCCCTCCATTTGAATTTGGGCTATACTACATTAGAATGCATTTAGAAACTCTAATCTCTTCAATCTGGCATCGCAGAGTTGCCATCTCAATTATAGAAAAAATGAGGTGCAATCAACTCGCAAGGACATAGCCTTAGTATAAGAATTTTCTGAATCATGAACTGGGCACTCTCCTATTAAAGGTTAAGTCGAGTTTTCTCCTTGTCTAGAATGCATCTAGGAGAGGTTCGCAGCCGTATGCAGCCTTTACCAAGAGCACTTAACGACATTCTCGTGCTCATAATTGCTTCCTTGTGGTAAGGCATGAGTTTATTCTCTACACGAACCACATGTTCGGGAAGCTGATCTCGCAGATCATAAGAATTAAAGAATATATTATTTGATAATCAGTATGTAGTCCAGTAAGAAGGATAATGCAAGCTGATTGATGATCATTGAACTGCATTGAATATCAAAGAAGAGCGCTATATATCTCATGTCCTAGCGTCATGGACTAGAGATGTCCGGCTGCACTTGTTGAGTTGTCATATATTGAATAAAGAAATAGAAACCCAACAAGCAGCCCTCATCAATTAATGTATGAGACACGTAGTCCTACAACATCCGACTAGTGCAAAGAAAAGAAATTTCTTAATTTTGAATGCAAGTTTTATGTACCTATACCTCACGTGCTATGGATTTAAAATGATTGAGGATCAATTCCCGTCATTAGGGGGAGGAATAGAACCCTGAAAAGAATAATGCCAGGAAAATATGTGGCTAACCTCAGACACCACTAATGCATTCCCACACATTAGCCGCACTAGTATGAATTTTAAAGCATTTAAAAAATTAGCAAATGAACTGCCTAATCATTTTTTGTGATTTAAAGGATGTGATTAAGTCGCATTACTGGCAATAATGCACCAGAGAGGATTGAAATATCATAGAAGGTATCCCTCATTCTATTCCGAGGCCTCAAAGAAAAGGACAGAAAATCTGGTTACTCGAATCCCAAATATCTGGGACGCCTAGAGAAAAACGGATAAGAGGGCTTGTCACAACCGATCATGAAAATACCCTAAAGGAAATAGAAGGGGAGTCAGTTAAGACCTGGCATTGATGAGTAGCCTGCTAGCGAGACACTCCCAGTTTTGAATTTACCGGTACAAGAAGAAAGAATTGAAGAAGAAGCCGAAAGACATGCAAACGAGCGTGCCGAAGGGCGTGCAGACGAGCATGTGAATGTGCACGTCGGCAACCATCTAAAGGTCCTTACTCCCGCAATTGAGAAATAGCGGTGCAAAGCAAGTGATAATGCATGAATTACATGTGCACGAAGCACCCCATGAAGTAATTGCCATAAATTCAGTGCACTCCGGGGAAATACTGAATAGAATCACAGCCAATGTCGACTTATACTTTGTAAAGAAGATTGCCAAAACAATTGAACTCGATCCTGAGCCTGCATCTCTCATTGAGTGTAAGACACGACTGGATCTCCGTATATGTCCTTGCACCGTCTTAAACCGCTGCGTCGGCACGTCAAGCAGGCCAATTTATCCTAAACCAAGCTCTTAAGGACGGCTTCTTTGGGAATGGTGAGCTTTAAGCTATTCTACATTTCCTGTGATCTTTACTCAAAAAAAAAACATTTCCCGTGATCTATGTTTTTGTAATTAGACTAAGATAATTAAGTTTCGGATTAAGCATAAGCTTTTTTCTAACATTTGCATTCTGCAGCCTGCAATCGCTCGGGAGCCATAGATTCCATCTTTATATTTGCTTCAGATACATGCGGGCGGAGCTAGAAAAAAAAAATCTTTACAAGGCCTGGTTAGAAGCATGTAGAAATTGTGGGGCGGGGGACAGGGGAGCAAATAGATTTTTTGCTACTATTATACATGGAAATGTACTTGTATTTTTAGTTCTTCTATAGTTTTTTTAGAAATGTAATTTGTAAACTTATGCTTATTTATGAATTTTAGAAAATATTTACTATATTGTCATAAAATCTTTAAGTTTTTTAAAGAATAATTTGCATAAATCCTTAAATTTTTAAGATTTTTTAATAGTAGATATAGGGTACATATGAGTATGCATGGAGCACGGGGATGCCAAGGCTCCTGCCTGCACCCCCTGCCTCCGTCCCTGGATACAAGCCACCGTGTACTTTTATAAATGCACCCGACCAGTTTTAGAACCGCAAATCATAAATCGATTAGAATTTTTACTAGTCATATTCAAATCGGTTTTTCTCTATGCTCACAAGACCAATTTTTCCGATCTGCGTGCTAACCTTTTAATGACTCCTCGGCTCTAGACCTCACCCGCTCGATGACGAGTCCTTCGGAGCCTCCTCCCTTCATCGCCGCACCTGGCAACCACTGCATTGGACAACTTTATGCAATCGGCCATTGCTTCGCCGCTACACCAAACATATGGACGTCCCCATGCAGCTGCCGCTGCCGTGCCGGACATTCCCTTGCGGTCGACCACAATTGCATCAGATGTCCCTGTGCAACCGATAACCACCCTCGGTTTCAGCCCTGTCATCTGCGAGCATGAGTCATTAGGGCACCAAAAACCAAGCCACCGCTACATTACCTTCACAGGCGGCAGCGCCGACACCCGTGCCTGTGGTGAAGTCCACTGCCTCAAAATATGGAATTAAGAGAGTAAGGTTTTTATGGTCTATTTGTTTTTTGGCTATATTTTGGCACACCGCACTTTAGGTGCACTATAATTTTTTTTTCTAGGTGTTTGGTTCATACTGTAACTGTGGTTTGTTGTACTTTTCAACACATGTAGCTCACACGTCGTTCACTAAAAATCTTTTGTCAAACAACACCACAAGTGCGGTGATGCATGTCTATTTGATTCATTCCTAATTTGTCAAAACTTGTCATAACTAACTTGACAAATGTGCATATGCTTAGTTAAATAATTTGTTAAGCCTTTGACAAAAAAAAAGAGAATTCCTTATTTGCCCGAAAAGGCTAGTGTAATCCACGATGTGCTATTATTTTAACTTCACTCTTTGCCCCTATTTCGCTAACTTTCTTCCTTATTTGCACCTTCCGTCAACCCCGCTAGATTTTGTCGTTAGAAAGTTCCAGTGACGACAAAAATACCCCTTTCGTAACTTTTTGAATTTAAATCTTTGAAATTTTGTATCTCCTACATCTTAGCTCCAAATTGAGTAATTCAAATTTCTAGATTTATGTAAAATCATATTCTACTTGCTGTTCAAATTTCATAATTTTCTCTATTTTTTTACCTTTTCATCTTTATTTCATGAGACATGTCAGGTACCATTATTTTTTTGAAAAACAGATCCCAAAAAATTTCAAATCCATTTTGAGAACACATAATTTTCAGAAAATTATAATTGAACCTCATATCTTTTTGAATTTTCTATTTTTTAAAATTTTTCTACTTTGTAATGTATTAAAAAGGCAGAGGCAAAGAGGACATTACACGGCTTGATAAAGACGAAAGGGGAAGTAAGGAAGAAAGTTAGTGGAACTAGGGTAAATAGTGAAGTTCAAAAAATAATGACATAATGTAGATTATACTAATTTTTTGGAGGCAAATAAGAAAATAGGACTTTGCCACACTTCATGTCACCAATGACATATAGGACCAACCTAGTACAAAAGGAATCTTGCCATATTCCTGTATATGAATCAAACAACTACCTAACCTAATCAAACTAACCTAATCAAACTACTAAGTACTAACTTTAGTTTTTTTTAGTGGAAGTAATAACTTTAGTTGTGACAACTTGTGGTAAGCTCTAGGGCCTAGACATCAACAAAATATGTAAGAATTATTTTTCAATAAAAATGTTGCTTGCTCCACTTTCCTTAGTTTCTTGGGTAAATTGGCTCCATGCCACTGGCTCCACCTATAATTCTCAAAATGCCACTAGGATCTGCCATATTGGTCTAATGCCACTACTTTTTCGTATTTCTTCTCAAAATACCACTCCCGTTACTCTTTGCACCTCTTCCACCGTTACTTCATGAAAAAAAAGACTAAACTACCCTCGTCTCTCACCCTGGTCTCACTTAATCTGATTTGTGGAGCCACTACCCCCTAGAGGGCACTCCGGCGCCTTGAACCCAACTCGTGCCGCCGCCCACGTCTCGCCACCGCCATGTCCCTGCCGCCGCCGTGTCCACGTCTCCTCTAGCATTGCCGCCTGCATCCTCCTCGAGCTGTAGTCTTCACAGCTCCATCTCAAATCTCAAGTGTTGCCGCCTGCATTCCCCTCAAGCTCCCCCTCAAGCCTCTCCCTGCATTGGGGAAGAACAGGTGACTCGCACACACTCCGTCTCAAATCTCAAGTGCCAAGATGGATGATTCTTGGAGCCCAACTCATGGGTATGTGTTGCTCAACCTAAATGCATGAAAAAATTTTTATTAATAGTCGATGTGAATTTAGCCCTTATTTGTAGGATGGATCAGCTAAAACTTGTAGGATCGGGGCTTCACTTCTCTCAAATTTTCAATGAGGGTTTGCATGGCACTCCAATTAAAATTACTGCTAGCCAATTGTTAGAAATACCCAGTATAGAAGCTAAACAATTGGAGATACCAAGCGTTAATGAAATGCACGTGGATGCAAACACTTTCTCTGATGTTGATTCAGATGTAAATTCAGTTGAGGTTCATAGCAACAAAAGTTATTATAGTAGTGCTGACAATGTCTCTTGTGTTGTGTCTAAAAATTTAGAAATTGATGATGTAGGAGGAGACGAATGTACCCCTTTGTATGCAGATAGTAGAGAGAATCCTAACTTTGCTGAAGGTGCACCATTTTCAGATATTGAAGCATTTAAGGTGGCTCCTCTCAGGTTTCAAGTCAGTAGTTTTTTAAAACCATATTGCAGGAGCCCAATAACTCATTGATTGAGGGAAAGCAAATAAAAATTCCATACTGTACAAAGCACATCACACCTAAATGCCCTCACCTACGGACATATAGCAACGAGAACGAACGAAATATAAACACAAAATGGAGCAGGTTCCAAGCTGCTTTTGATTATCCCCCATGCATTTTTGTAGCAAACATGAACTAGAGCAGAGGACCGTGACATGACGACAAAAGCGAGACCAGCGTGCGAAGAACCTGCAGTAAACGGCACTAGGACCCTGCAACTCCAAGCATGGTAGGGACATTTCAGACATTATTTTTTAGTATAACTATTAAACCTAACTGAGGAGTACGGGAGTGGCATTTGGAGAAGATATACTAGAAAGTAGTAACATTAGGGCCTTGTTTGTTTCAGATTAAATTAAATTAAATTAAATGATAATTTGTTATTTTTGTATAAGCCAAATGCTGTAATGTTTTGTAGTCATTCTTGTGGGGTTTTAAATAGTACTTCTTAAAGTTTGTAAAAAAAATTCATAATTTTTTGAACTCGTTAAAATGTATTTTGAGAGAGTCACAAATTTGCTACAGTAAAACGCAACTCTACATTAATCTGAAACAAACAAGGCCTAGACCAATATGGCAGATCCTAGTGGCATTTTGAGAATTATAGATGAAGCCAGTGGCATGGAGCCAATTTAGTTTCTTAGGTCTAGCAATGACAAAGTTAAGCATCAACCATTATTTGATTGGGCTGCATGGCACGTCGTGGTGCGTTTGAGAGATGCGCAGTACTACGGCCTACGGGCAGCCAACAGGCCCAACATCTACTCGCTGTAGCTTTGCTTACCTTACCTCTGATTCAGATGGAGCATTCTTGAAGGCTAGATTTCATTCAAGGCTACATTCTTCATATTTTTGGGTGGAGATCAATAATGACATTGAGCTGCTTGATTTTAATCGCGGCTATGTAGAGTTCGTGATGTAGAGGTTGAAATATCACGTCCATTATTGAAAATAAAACTTCTGCATACTGTATCAGCAGCCGAACTAGGCGGGCTACTTTTGTAGAGCACGTGATATTGTTTGGAGAAAAGGCGCCATTAAAAGCATGATAATAAACTATTGGTGCTTGATCAGAACATCAAACCGACCTTAGCTCAGTTGGTAGAGCGGAGGACTGTAGTATTCGCAGATTAATCCTTAGGTCGCTGGTTCGAATCCGGCAGGTCGGAAGATTTTTATCTTTTTTTTTCTTCGACTATCCGGTTGCATCACTATATTTAAAATTGAGTTTTGTTAGATCAGTTCATCCTGTCAAATGTTGTCGATAGCACGGTAGCATGAGAATTCGATACTTGATAACTCCCAGCACTCTGCACACCAATCCTGAATCGATCATTGGACGTGTCGATCTCAATCAAAACATGCAGATCAACACATTATATTTGTACAGCTAGGCGGAAATGGAATGGAATAGCGTGTATTTATAATAGCGATCCCACAACCCCGACGCATTCGCGGCCTTTCCACTAGTACTACTACTACTTTACATCTTTATTCATTTCGCGTTCAATCGATCGTCATCATCAAAGCCAGAGAAAAACGTAATTCGGCGCCGCTAGCCCGGCCGGCCGGCCGGCCGCGGCCGCGACTCCATTGCTACCAAAATGACGCCTACGCCGCTGCGCCTTTGAAGACGAGGAACCGGAGCGACTCCAGCTTGAAGTAGATGAAGCTCCCTACGCTGTGCGTGAAGTAGCAGCCGAAGCTTGAGCCCACCACGCATTGCCATCCCGGCCCATGGACCGTGTCGAACTCCTGCACCCAATCATGAGCTCCAAACCGTAACCATCTCACACACCGGATGAATTCACCAAGCTGTTCAACGCCCGAGGGCATCGATTATTTATTTTTTTTGTTTACCTTCTTGATCTGGGCGGCGATGCTCCGGCAGTCGAGGGCGTCGAAGCGGTCGAGCGCCTTGGACGCCGCCGACATCGCCTGCAGCTGCATCTTCACCGGCATGTCGGTGTCCTCCACCGTCGCCTTCCCTTCCAGCATCGCCGCTCGACGCCGATGAACACGCACGCGGCACCGCTCTAGGCTTCGATCCGATCGGATTCGATTCCACTCTACTCGGCTCTGGGGGGAGAAGAGGTGCTCCTATATATGAGCAAAAACCGCGCATCCCTCGCCCCATTTATAGCCGTGTCGCCCGGGCATGCGTCCATGCCTCCACGCCAGCATGAGCTGCCACCGACGAGCAGCTGGCACTGGGAGCCTGGAAGCCGATCGAGCCGGGTTCCCGGATAGCGAATTGTTTAAAATGTCACTCATCTTTTAATGATACCTAGAATTATATGTATTTATAACGATAGAGTAAAGTACTTTTTCCGTTTCAAAATATAAGGCGTGCACGTATTTTAAAATGTCAACATTTATAAATTTTGACTAGTAATTAAGCTAGTCTTATGTATGTGATATAGTTGAATTCGTATTTAAAAATACTATCATATTATGCTAATTTTGTATTTGTTGATGATATCTTGTGAAAGAAATTAATGGTCAAAGTTTTATATTAAAGACTGTGCCAAAAAATTATACGACTTATATTTTAAAACAGAGTGAGTAACATTTTAGCAAAGTGGCAAATAACAAATATCTCGTTGGCGCGTAAGATCAGAAACGGTGGGTGCTGTGCCGTGTGGGGTGGGGTGGTGGGATCGTGGAGTCATGGAGACGGCATCGACTGATTTGGTGGTAGGACCCGCCCGGTCTGTAGGTTGGGTTCGATAAGTTAATTACTCCACTTTTTGATGCTTATCCATGCTGAGCTGATGGCTCCACGTAAGGGTGAGGTGGGTGGTAAGTCTCCCCGCCGACCGGATCTGACCTGATCTCCACGCAGTGATACAGGATTATACTGTGCTCCCTCCATTCAAAAAAAAAAAATTGCGTCTTGGAGCTTGACTATGGCCTTGTTTGTTTCAAATTAAATTAAATTAAATTAAATGAAAATTTGTTATTTTTGTATAAGCCAAATGATGTAATGTTTTGTAATAATTCTTGTGGGGTTTTAAATAGTACTTCTTAAAGTTTGTAAAATATTTTTTTCATAATTTTTTGAACTCGTTAAGACGTATTTTGAGGGGATTACAAATTTGCTACAGTAAAACGCAACGCTACATTAATCTGAAACAAACAAGGTCTATGTGAAATACAATTTTTCACCGCTAATAATGATTGCAACTAATTTATAAAATATACAAATAATATTATATTAAAGGGAAGTTTCAAGATAAATCTATACCTGATCTAAATAGTTTAAAAATTTTAAAAAACTATATTACACCCTAGACTATAGCTCTTCGTCTGCGTGTCTCTAAACTATGAAATCAGATATTCTACCCCATGAAAGCACGAAACTGGTGCCAATTACACCCTGCGGTGGTTCTGCAGTGGTTTTGCCACCGTGCTGTGTCACGTGCGGTTCAATAAACATATAAACAAAATAAACATATATAGTATTGCATGGCCTACATGTCATCTATCTCCTCTTCCTCTACCTTTGTTCTCTTTTCTCTCCCCTCTTCCCTGAGCCGCCAACTACCTCTCCTTCTATCCATCCTACTCGGCGCTAGCGGCCAGGGCGGCAGCGCACGACTAGTGGAGACATTGCGCGACTAGGGCAAGGAGGCGGCCAGGCCAGGGGCAGGGAGGTGACTGCCGTGGAGCACGACGATGGCAAGGCAGGTGGACACGGCCACAACAGAACACGATGGTGGTAACTGGAAAAGTAGGTTGACATGGCCGGGCAAAGCACAACAATGGCAGACACGGCCAAGTGAAGCACGACGGTGGTGGCACAGGTGGACACGGCCTCGGCATAACACAACGGTGGCAAGGAAGGTTGATGGTCGGGCAAAGCAAGATGGTGGTAGCGCAGGTCGACATGGCCAGGCGAAGCACAAGGGCAGCTACGCAGGTGGACGCGGACGGCCCGGAGTAGGTCTACATATATGGCCGCGACGGAGCATGACATATAGCTCGACATGCCCTCGCCGGAGAGACTTGAGGGTGAAGAAAGAGGAGGTGCAAGAAGAAAGGAGAGAAATATGACATGTGGGCCTGCTGAGTGGCTTTTTGGGGGTTATTTTTATGTCACATGTGATGACATGATTGTGAATCATCCCACGTGGACAACCATGTGGTGAAGCCATCAGTAAAACCACCTTGTGCACCTATTTCACGGTTTTAATGGAATATAATATATGTTTTCATAATTTAGTGGTTATGTAGACGAACCACAATAGTTCAAGATGTAAAATAGATTTTTTCCAAAAATATTATAAATATAGCTTTAAAACTTAATCTTAGAGCATCCCCAGCCCACTCCAAGTCACCCGCCGGCATCAGCGGCTAACAGAGCCCGCGCCTGCCCGCCCAGCCGTGCGCACTCTGTAGGATTCAAAAAATTTCCCGCTCTCTCGCCGGCTGATGCAGGCCAGCACCTAACAGAGAGCCTCGTGCTCATGCTCTTAGAAGATGTTTAAAACATCTACTTTTTTAATCAGCTCAGTTTTTACGCTATACAAAAAAAATTGTATGTGTGTTCAGCAGGGCATAACATATGGTCAATTCACTTGATGTATCCAATATTATAGCAGTAAAGTAGACATTTAAATATAAGAGAAAATAATATAAAATACAATAGAGTAACGATTAAAGAAAGAATTAACAGTGAAAAATAGTACAGGGACAGTTCGCGGTTGTAACGTTCGACATGTCCTTGTAGGTGGGACGAGTCCTAATCCACGGGATACAGCGCAGAACTGCAGATGCGCTCATGCCTATTGGTCACTCAGCCCATCCATGTGGTCCTGTAGTGATTTAATATTTGAATTATAATCGTACTTAAGTGATAGAAAAGTATATGTGCATCTGTCCTATTCTTTATATCGGAACACAAGCGGACAGGATCGTGAGATGGGAACATTGGAACCAGTTGTTCCTTGGCCATGCGAAGAGGAGCAATTCCGATGGCGTCTTAACATAATGAATCGTGACACGTTGCTAATAACAGTCATACAATATATGAACACAGGCGTAAAGAACATATGACGTGAAAATTTTTATTAACGAGCATGGTGCTTCACATGTTTGCGCATCTAAATTTATCTTAATTCTTTAATTGACATGAATTCTTATTTCTATATTTTATATTCAAAAGTTATGCAATTTTTGTTTTTCTATTGTAGCAGTTGTATAATCTCTTATAAATTTATATCTTTTTTGAATTTTTGAATTGTTATTTATACGAAAATCTCTTTTAATCTATAACGAGTTGCTTTACATAGATAGTAGATGTTATAATACGGGCCTACAAATATCAACAACGTAGTAATTGACCTTGCTTTTTCTTTCTATTCATGTGAGGATTTTTAGCATTTTAGGATTAATATGGTGGTTCCCTTTAAATAACGAGCAAGGTGTTCCACGCACACTGTTAGCATATAGAGTTTATCTCTAACTAATAATGTTTTTCTATTGTAGCGGTTGTATAATCTCTTATAAATTTATATTATTATTTTTTGAATTTTTGAATTGTTATTTATACAAAACTAGCATGATGACCCCGCGCAACTGCGCGGCTAGATTTATTAACTCTTTCCTATTACCTATCGTATTGGGTATGAACTCTACTTTTCTATTATTTTTTATTCTAAATTTTTTTTATATATTTACGAACTCTTTTTTATTATCTGTCATATTGGATACAAACTCTTTTATATCATTTATCGTATTGGATATGGATCCTTTATTTTTTTTATATTTACGAACTCTTTTCTAACATCTGTCGTATTGGATAGGAACTCTTTCCTATTATTTATCGTATTGTATACGAATCCTTCTTTTTAATCTAGACCGTTATAATCTGGTCCCACCATTGATCGAACGGTTCAAATAATATAGATGATGTGTAGGAATCCTTATTTTTAATCTAGACCGTTATAATCTGGTCCCACCATTGATCGGATACAGATCCTTTATTTTTTATATTTACGGACTCTTTTCTAACATCTGTCGTATTGGATAGGAACTCTTTCCTATTATTTATTGTATTGGATACGAATCCTTCTTTTTAATATAGATCGTTATAATCTGGCCCCACCATTGATCGAACGGTTCAAATAATCTGGATGATGTGGACGAACGTGGTGGCTTCCTTTCCCCTCCTTTATATATATATTGTGTGGCTATATTTGTTTCGGTATATAGAGTTTACCTCTAACTCATAATTTATCTCAAATATATCATATCGGATTTAGAGTTTATCTCTAATATATTATATCAGCTTTAGTATTTAATCTGAATTTCTATTTTTTTTCTCAATGTAAGCCGTATAGATCTTTTATTTTTCTTGATTTATATGAGAATTTCTTTGATTAATCTAGGCCGTTATAATTTGGTCCCACCGTTGATCGAAGAACTAAAATAACCATATTATATCATCGTTAGTATTTAATTTGAATTTCTAATATTTTTCTTTTAATCTAATCCGTTTTGATCCGGCCCCATAAAAATCAACGGCATAGATCTTTTTTTTTCTTCATTTACGTTAGAATTTCTTTGATTGATGTAGGCCGTTATAATCTAGTCCCACCGTTGATCGAACGGCTGAAATAATCTTGGTGATGTGGACTAACGTGGTGCCTTCTTTCCCCCTCCTTTATATTTACGTTTGAATTTCTTTGATTGATCTAGGCCATTATAATCTAGTCCCAACGTTGATCGAACGGCTGAAATAATCTTGGTAAATGAAGGTCATTGAAGAGAACGGCACTTGGGAGCTCGCTGTGCTTCCCACATGGATGTGAAGAGCGTGTTCCTCAATGGTGAGCTCAAAGAGGAAGTCTACGTGTCGCAGCGCGCCCGATTTTGCCGTCGATGGGAGTGAGCGTGGTGGCCTGCGCGTTTGCGCGGCTAGATTTGTTTTGGTATATAGTGTTTCTTTCTAACTCATAATCTATCTCTAACATATCAGATCGGATTTAGAGTTTATCTCTAATATTCTTCTTTTTATCTAAGTCGTTATAAGCCGGTCCCACAAAATCAACAGCATAGATCTTTTATTTTTTTTCTTGATTTATGTGATAATTTCTTTGATTGATCTTGGCCGTTATAATTTGGTCCTATCGTTGATCGAACGGCTGAAATAATTTGGATGATGTGGACGAACGTGGTGGCTTCTTTTTCCCCTCCTTTATATATATAATAGATAGATCTCTTTTAATCTATAACGAGCTGCTTTACATAGATAGTAGATGTTACAATACGGGCCTACAAATATCAACACGTAGTAATAGACCTTGCTTTTTCTTTGTATTAATGTGAGGATTTTTAGCATTTTAGGATTAATATGGTAGTTCCCTTTAAATAACGAGCAAGGTGTCCCGCGCAAACTGTTAGCATATAGAGTTTATCTCTAACTCATAATCTGAAAGTTAAAGATAAACTTTATATGCTGGCACAAATCTAAGGCCTTGTTATTTTCAGTGTATCGTTGCGTTGGCGTATTATTGTAGTAAATTTAAGACCCCTCGAAAAAAGGTTTAAATATTATAAAATGATAATTAAAAATAGTTTAGGATTTTTGAAAGAACTACTAAAAGACACGAAAGAATCGTTATAAAATTATCACAATATATAGGTTATATAGAAATAACAAAATTTGATATAGTAATATGCAAAATGGTACGTAAAGTTAAAAAGAACAAAGCCTATAAAAATAAAAGAGTATGTCGCAAGTTTTTTATATAAGCAAATGGAAGTCAAAGAGTATGACCCATCTGCAACCCTAGCTCGTAGTGACCAGCCTCAGACAAAACTCGATGGCTCGGCTGCGCGGCGCGCCCAGGCGCTGCGCCGCGCGTGCGCCCCTCGGAGTGGAGCGTGCGCGTTCACCACCGAGTGGCTAGTGCAGCAGCTGTCCTTTCTTTCAGATTGTCATGTCAGTACTATGCCACGGCAATCCGGTTGCACTAGCCATTGTTTCATCTGGATTAATACACTGTACATTGTACTGCCATCGATCGAGACAACAACTGAACGGTTTACCAGGCACCAGCAGTACATATTTTGATATTTATCCGGTTGGCGATCTTCTTTGCAACATGGACAAAATATTACCAGCGGGCTCGGCGAGCTAGTTACCTCCCTCACCTCGATCTAGTGATCTACAATCATCAATAACAACAAATAAACGAATGAAACAATGATCGACCAGCTAAACAAACAGCTACACCACTTTGCCTCTGCTCAGCATTCTGAGTTCTTTCTCACAAACAACAACATACGCATTCATCACATCACATCGGCACTGAAATTCTCGATTTCTTTCATGCTTTCGTTTCCCCTACCCTACCCCCATGGCTGGCTGCCGGCTCAGGACGGCGGGAAGAACCGGTTGAGGTTGAACGGCAGGCTGTAGAACTCCTCGTTCCTGCTGTCCCCCTTGAACGACCGGAACGGCACCCACCACGGCATCCCCCGGTCGTTGCCGGCGTCCTTCACCTCCAGCGTGTTATCCAGAAAGACGGCCACGATCAGCCCGACCGTCGGCGGCGACGAGAAGATCGTGTTGATGTAGTCGTTGAACTGCATTGCGATCCACACAAAAGTTCAGACCAACATGTGTCTCGGTTGAAAACTAGGTCCTATCTGTTTCTTCATCATGTTCTTTCTCGAGAACATTTTCTTGCAAAAGTACAAATCTTATGTTTTTTACCACGATCCATGAGTAAAAAACAAACAATGGAGAGGGAGAAACAAACCCATCCGGCTTTTGTGTGTGCAGGACCACGTTGAGCAGCCATGCTGTACCGGAAAAAGTATTCGGGCACAGACAAGCCAAGGAAGATGGAGACACCGACGATAAAGAGGTTTCGCATGGAGTTCATGTTGGTGAACTGCAGGAAGGAGAGCCCCACCGCCGCTAAGGCCACAGACAAAATGGATTCGTGAGGTGAGGCTGCAAAAAATAACCAAACCGTGCACTGCAATGTGTATCACTCGGAATCAGACGCTGCAGGGTTACCAACCTACTAGCCCAAACAAGACGCAGTACACGGCCGCGAAGATGGTAAATGGGATGGAAGCGAACAGTGCCCCAAATTTGCCTGCGACAGACGGAGGAGAGGCTCAGGAACACTGTGTTTTCAGTGGCAAGATCTGCAGACAGGATAAGATACTGCGCTAGTGTGCAGCTTTAACAGAAATAGCTCACCCAGCATGGAGAAAAAGATCATGAACCCGGCAGAGATCTGTATAACCCGGCGGCTCCCGATCCTTGTTGATCCTAACAATCCCACATTCTCCCTGCATTGCTCCAGATAGTATCAGCTGTGCAAGAAATGTTTGCAAAGCCAAGCCAATATTGAATTCATGGTGTAGTGTGCTCACACAGAGACAGTAGAGCCAGTCCCAGTTCCGAATAGCCCGTCTAAGAGGATGCCAATTCCCTGGTTGTTTACAGAGCATTTGTTTCTTAGTTTTAACAGAATTCAGGTTCATGAAAAGAAAAAAACGGTGGGTCTACGAAGATACTTACCTGCCACCCAATGCCTCTACTCAAGATATGAGCTGGAGGTGGAGTTGCACTGGCAAGCCGGGCGGCAGCTTTGTAAGAAGCTGTGGACTGTCCAAGGGAGGCACTGTTAAGGTCGAGGTTGCATTGCCAATCAATGGATTCTGCAAACCTGTAGGCTGTAGCTAGGAATTTCACTCACCTCTATTAGTGAGACCAAAACAGCAGCCACCATGCCAAAAGATTGGCCAGCATTGAAGGTTGGTGCCCCCCATTGAAGTGGGAAAGGGATCTTAATCCTACAGCAAGCCATATATCGGTAATCACAAAATTTAAACACAGAAAAAAATTTCTAGGAAACAAATCTCAATGGCTATCCTAAGGGCATGTACAATACCAAAATACCATGCTTGTCATTAATAGACAATACTAAAAACAACCAACTCCTATAGCGTGGTCTTTTTCTACGTCTCTATAAAATGTTTGTCATATATTAATGACTTAATTCTCTCGTTAATCTTTGAATTGTACGCATAAAAACACCTAAAACTAGGTAGAAATCTTGTTTTGCTTATCATAGAGCATCTTCACCGTGCAATGCAAGGCAGTAAAATTTTCAGGAGATATCGGGAATTCACGCCATCGGGGAGATCAAAGATCATACAGCCAAAGGGGCTAACCATGGGGCGGAAGAGATCAGATTGGCACGGTCAGTGCGGCAGTTGATCTGAGTGACCTCAGTGCTGTGCTTGTATGCGCCACCTGTAGTGAGGATCTGAGCATAAGCCCAGACCAACGCGATACAGATGAACAGGGAGAACCTTTCTAGTATGGGAATCTCTCTTATCTGTACATTCTTCAGATACTGAAAATGAATGAAATAACACGGATCAGAATCATCAGAAAATTCAGATTAGTCAATAGCAAAGTCTTGGACAGTTGGAGCTGCTCATCAAACCTGAGAGAGCAAAACAAAAAGGATTAACATTGGCAGGCCGACCTCCACGCATCTCCCAACCTGACGCAACATGGAACATCAATGCAATGCAGCAACTATCCTTTGGATGTCCAAAATTTAAAAAAAAAGTTTTTGTCTGTGTCGTGTGGGCGAATAAACAGACAGACACCAAGTGAAGACCGAGACAGAACGGGCTGTACCACAGGGAATCCTCTTTCGAAGAGGCCAAACCCGAGCAGCGCAACCACCGGTGCCATCCCCACAGGACTGAAGAATCTGAATGGCAACACCCATGACCCATCAGTAGAGCCCAGGCGTTGTGAGAGCTGAGCTTAAGATGCATATGCACCAGGCGGCATAGGAGTATTCGTTCTGCTACTACTTGGCAGTGTGAACTGTGAAGTACCTGGAGAAAATGCCCCAGAGCTGGCTGTAGCCCAGGATGATCTGAATGCTGGAGGACACTATCAGCGCCCCCTGTATCGCCCTCATCGTCTGGAGGAACCTCTTCTCGCAGATCAAAAAATAACCGATTTTTATTAAAACGCCTCATCGGAAGCAGTGGAATGGAATGACACAAAGAATTGCAGTAATTGCTAGTCTGACCTCGTGGTCATCGGGTATCCCCGTGAGCGACGAGTCTTGGATGATGGCCATTATCGGGATCACGAAGGCGTAGGAGCCGCCGATCACCGTCGGCAGGCGCGTCCCGAACAGCGACTGCAGCAGCGTGTTGATGCCAGTCACGAACAGCAGCGTCTGCACCACCCTCACCCTGTCCCCCTGCAACCCACCCAACCCAAACCCAAGATCGATGCCAAGGTCCAACACCATCAGACGTGTGAATCAAGAAGAGGTGGGGATGCGAGGGCAGGCACTCACATCGCTTCCACCCATCATCGGCACCAGCACCGCCGGGATCATCACCGCCGTGCCCAGCGCGAGGATGTAGTGCTGGAACCCCAGTATGATCGCCTCCCCTAAAGAGCAAAAGAAGACGATTTCAGAGAAGAACCCCGGCCCGGAATGTGCAGAGCTTCCTGGTTCTTAGCTTGGAGACGCACCCCAGGGAGGGTTGGAGTCTATGCAATACTCGAACCCCTGGAGCTGCTCCATGGGTGGATGGCTGCACTCCTCCGGCTTCACCTCAGCCATTCCCCTCTCCTGTCCGCTGCACTGGCGAGAAGAGAAGCAACCGCAAGGGAAAAACAGGGCAGCTCCGCTCAGCTCCGCCTCTCTGCTTCCCAAACAGCACGATTCCCTCGCTTATGTAGGCGCGGCCGCCGCCTCGTCAGCCGCCGACGTGGAGATGATTCCCGCGTGCTTGCTCTGCCAAGATAGCGGGGAAGACGACGCCAGCCGGGCGCAGCCAAGGCGCGGCTTGCAGCTTGCTTCCACTCTTCGATGATGCCCTTTTGCAGGGGTCGGGACGAAACTTGTTGGAGAAAAAGATCGCGATGATGGAGTGGTGGATCGGTGGACTGTTCTTCGTGCGACAGCCGGACGGCGAGAGAGAGATGGATAGCAGCGGCAAAGAGGGAGAGCAATCCGCGATCCCTCTCGCACCCGCGGCTACTCTACTGCTACTGCTGCTGGTGGTGCTAGCTGCCAGCCTTTCTTGTGTCGTGGTGCCTCACTGCCTCCCCTTTTCATTCCCTTTTCCTTTTATCCTCGGTTTTTCCTCCTGGGCTTAAACGCCTTGCTCTTCTTTGAAGTGTTCTTCCCTCCTTTCAGGGAACTGGCCGTTGGCTTTTTGGCTATGACCAAATTGCCCTCCTACACTAGTACAGCCAGGTATTTTTGATGCCAAGCATTAATATAAGGCATCTTTACGCATATCCTCCTTTTCTTTCTGTATCTTTATCTTCACCCAAGATGATTAGCAATTTCTTTTAGAACTCCAATGATGATACCTCCAAACTTACAAAAATAAAAACGTTGGCGTCCTACAGGAAATCGTCTTATTTCCTAAATTTAGATATATCTCTCCTGAGTAAAATTTAGAGATTCTCTCTCTACTACTGGTGAGGATAGGGAAAAAATCATCATTCCGCCAAAGTTTAGAGATATTTCTGAAGTTGTTTAAAATGCATAGACTCTTAAATTTTGTTAAAGTTGGTTTAAAATGCTGAGTCTTAACCCTCTTCATCCTAAAATCTTCAGCAAAATATTTACCAATTTCTAAGTTGTTACGGACTCGTTTTTTTCGGAAGAAAAAGTTCATCGATATATATAAGAAATATACTTTTCATCTTCTTCTGATTCAACAACAACAACAAGGGCCATTTGGATTGGGGGAAACAACGCACGAGTGAAACGTCACGACATAACACGGACAAAACAAAATCATGTCTGCCAGGAGAATGCCATCAGACCAATCAAGAATCTAGTAGAGTCAAAGATGTATAATGAGTTCAACTCGAAAACCTCACAACCCTCCCGACTCCCAAGCACTCCTTCCTGGACGTCTTAGGGGGCGACAGGCTAGCCCTTTCTCCCTGGCCCTCTACCTCTTCCCCTCTCGGCCCTCTCCTCACCAGCGGCGGTGGCGGGGCGGGCCTTCTCCCCTTCCCCTCCCTCTTCCTTCCTCCCTTTTCTCCCCTCTCGGCTTCTTGCATTGTCCTTGGGACTATCCTTGACGACAGTGTGATCGTCCTTTGGCGGTGCGTGATCGGATCTAGCATGGTGGCTACCAGATTTGGCGAGACGACAAAGCGGAGGCCGGACCCAGTGCACGAAGGCCAATCGCTCCCCTCCTCCTTGCGTGTGGTGATGTCGGCGGCTGTCCGTGGCGGCCCATTGAGATTGTCTTGGCGGCACGGAAGTCAGGCTCGACGTGTGGAGGGCAACGCTCATGCACGATGTGGCCTATTCCGACCAGCCTGAATCCGGCTCTTGGAGGTCGACCTAGCGTGTGGTGGCCAGGACGGCAAGGGTCGATCGACTGTCCCTCCTCTCTTCTTCCCTCCACGCTTGCTAGGTTCCATCGTCGTCGATTCATGGCGGTGGTTGTGACTTGGTTGAGGTCTGGCTCCGTAGCCGCGGCATGGCGCCACACGTCCACCTAAGGCGCGTAGCGCCCAGGCAGTGTGGAGGCCTGATCCGACGAAGGTGCTCGAATCTAGGGGCTCCGTTGTCTGCCCAATGCTGGGGTGTGTGTGGCAGAGTTGACATGCTGCGAAGGCGAGGTTTGGTTCTTAGGTGTGGTTCCTTTGAGTGAAAGCCCGCCCGTCTGGCGATGGCCGATGATAGTGACGCCTCTAGGCACCGCTTACCTCCTTAGGACTTCCCCGTGGAGACGACCCGAGTGAAAACCTGCCTGCTCGAGTCAATGATGACAACGCCATTGGACGTCGTTTCTCCTCCCTGGAGGCATTACCATGGGTGACACCCCAATACCTCTTTGATGGCGAGCAGAGCGATGCTCCGCTAGGCGCTAAATGGAGCGGCTTCATTGCCCTCTTCTTTCTGCGGTGGTGAAGCCCGTTCCTCCTAGTTTGTCGGTAGTGGTAGTGGCAGTAGCAGCCCTGGCATGAGTTGTTGTGTTGGAGCGGGATCGCTACACTCTTATGTTACGGCGGCGAAGCCCATACTTTTTTCTGTTGGTTGGCTTGTACGTGGTCAAATTACGTCATCATCCCTTTCTCACCCTTTCTTCTTTCTTGTGTGGCAGCTGTGATGGTGTGATTGGCTCTCTTTGTGCCCCCTCAGCGGCAGTGACTCGTCCCCTTTATGGCAGGTAGCAGTTTCGGTGTGGTCAATGGCCAACGGCGGTGGCGACTGGTCTTTTCTACTCTTTGGTGCCTTGATTTGGTCTACAGAAGCGGCCGTGCATTTGGACGAGCATCCCGTGTGGTGGTGATGGCCAACGTCCTCTCCCTCTCCGCGTGCGACATGAATCTTGTGCGGTGGTGACGGCACGCAACGTCTTAGGCTCTCTTCTGTCCTCCTCTCCGGCATCTCTGGTGTTAGCGGTTGGTCTAAACAAGTATCTCGTGTTTTGGAGTTTTAGCTGCCAGTGCTTGGCGGTTGTAGGTGTGTTTTGTCACTGCAGGGTTTGCTTGTTTGCTCTGCGGGCAAGGTGTCTGGCCTTTTAATTAGGGTGGCAACGAGTGCGTTGCGGTAGTACCCCTTGCTCTGCGCGTTTTTTTGTATTTACTTTTAATTACTTCCTCCGGTTACAAAAAGAATTCGCCGTTGACTTTTGAACACGCCTTTGACCGTTCGTCTTATTCAAAAAACTACGTAAGTTATCATTTATTTTATTGTGATTTAGAGTATTTTATTATTAAAGGTACTTTAAGTATCATTTATATTTACGCATGTTTACACTAATTTTTTTAATAAGACGAATGATCAAAAAGTGTACAAAAGTCAACGGCGACTTGTTTTTATGACCGAAGTTAGTAATAAAAATGTGGCAGTTTGCATGCCGCCTTAAAAAAAATGTCTAATGAGATGAGAGGAGTTCGGCCGAAGGGCAATGCAGTGCACGGCTGCTCCCGGTGGAACATCCCCTTAATTCCGCCTAGCCGATGGGACAATTGCCCCAAATCCGATGGCCCAATTAGATATCCACGACACCACCTGACGGTCTGGTCCAAGCACACGGGATACCTGTGAGTTTTTTCCCCTCTTCTAAAAATGGTGCTTGCTCAGCACATGTCCCTGTGTTTTCTGCTTGACTCGCAGGCGAGGAGACAGACGGAGAGAGAATGCCATTATTAACCGAGGTGACGAGAGAGGAAAGTTACCGTTGGGTGCCGTTCTGCTTGTGTGGCTGATGATTGTAAATCGTGGCGAAAGAGAGGACTCCTCTCAGAGGAGCACGCGCTCACCGGCGAGGATTGAAAGCCGTGGCTGATGATTGTAAGCCGCAAGACGACGTCCCCCGCGAGGGCCCGTCGGGCAGCCCCATCGGAAAGCGATCTGAGATGCCTGCGCCGCACGGACTCCCATGCATAATGCAACGCAGAGCGCCGCTGCTACTGCTACTGCTACTGCTACACTGCTTGTGCTACTCGAAGGCGCATGTAATTTTTTACCGTGGCTGTGGCTGCCTGCCAGGGTCAGGGCGGCGTCAACGAGCAATTTATTACTGCTTGCTGCTGGGCCGGGGCCAACGGGAAAGTCCAGTCCCTTCGCTCCTGATCTACATGCCGCTGTGGTGAATTAATGAGTAATTGCAGGGATGGCGGTTGCGTTGCCGGTTGGTGCCTTGGTGGTTCCGCTCCCCGCTTCGAATGCTTGCCCACCTCCCTTTGGGTTGCGATACGCAGTCGGCTGTCAGGCTCATGGTGTAGCCGTGTAGTCATAGATGGATCTGTACCGCGGTTACTGTACTGAATACATGAATGGCATTTGACAACTAGCACACTGTTGAACGGTGGATTGTCAATCCAACCAGATACCACACTCAATCGATTGAAAATTTGAAATACCATCATTAGAGCAATCGATCAATATAGGTGAATTAATATTGACGATGGTGAACTGTTCCACTATTTCAGGGACAAGTGAACTATACACACTACAAAAATAACAGCACCCTCTAAACTATAGTCGAACAAGAACCACTATTTAAGGGGGAAAAAACTGAGCATTCTTAGCGATGAAAGAGGGCAGAGACGTAAGAGTGCTCCCAGTTTTCATTGAAATGCATCAGTTAGTACATCAATTTTTTTCAGTCAATCGTACCAGTTTTTAGGTCTACCTTTTCACATTACAAAAATATATGGATGAAGGGCTACGATCATCTGTCTGACTTGTAATCGCCTGTCCTCTTTTCTTCAGCTTCTTTTCTTTTTTGTTGCCTACATAAAACAATTATATACAATGGGCATGATACCAAAATAATGCTTATAAGAAAAAATAGTAACGTATTAGAATTAATCTTGATACAAGCTACTCTAATAAAAACAATATGCCACTTAAACATATGTTCATATAGTTGTCTGTTAACAAGGTTACAACTTACAACATAAGCTGATTTTTTACCATTAAGTCTAGGCATTAATAACTCCAGTTTCAACATGACCAAAACCAATGTATCGTAAAGCATGACGAAACATTTATAAGCAGTCTTCTTTGAAAATAAAAAATTCAACTTTTGCTATCAGCATTTCCATTGGTTAATATCATAATATGAGAATATCAACCAATGGAATGATTAGCTGAGCAAATAGAGAATGTTAATATGAGAATACTATGCTACTGGATTATGTGAACAAATAATTGTACTGAAACAAGAGAGCTTACGCAAAAGCAGCATATCCAGCACCAACATTTGCCGAACTCAAAAGTGCAGCCGACACACCAGCTGCTGATAAATTGTCATGCCCACCAGTAAATACAGAATTCTTTATATCTCCATCAACCTAAGCAAATAACAGAAAACAGAAGTCAGACCTAAAGTCTAAAGATCAATGCTTCAAAAGAAGGTAAATGCATTGAACAAGGTAATTAAAAACCTTATCCCATTTTGATTTCTTATTTGGCCTAGCGTCTTTTTGCAAACCTTCTACCGATACTGAACCCATTGGCACGCCAGCTACAGCTGCAGCTGATAGGGCAGCTGGAAAAAACAGTAAGCATAAGAATATTCAAAATACAAACAGCCATATGGGCAACATTGATTTGTAAAACAAAAGAAGGGAAAATACCTTATATGGCATTGCAGAGCCGCCTAATACCTTATATGCCATCACTTCGAGGCTTATCTCTTCTACGTCAATGCAATTGCTCAATTAATACCCTATGTGCCATTAGGAAAAACCTTTTTTTTTAAGCTACGTAAAAGTTTCAAAAATCCTCAAAAAAGGACTTATTAAGTATGCGGCAATTTGAATGTACAATTTGTTTGTATTTCTAAGATAAAATATTTTATGTTTAAAATGTATTAAGTGTAAATTTAGCATACAAACCTTTTGTAAAAATACCAAAAAAATATAAATTCGGAGTATTGCATATCTAAAAACATTGTGATTGTTGAGATTATTTTGGCATATACTATATAGCTTAAAAAAAGGTTAGATTTTCAAAAATGGCATACATGACGATATTTGAGCAATTGCAATGGCAAATAAGGGAGAAGCGACTAAGCAATGACACATAAGAGGCTATCAAAATATGCATACAAAAAATTGACTCAAAGAAGAATGCCACTCAGTTAGTGGGCACATTACCAGGAACCTTTGATAGTGATGCACTGATTGGAGGTTGTACTCCCCCACTATGAAAATCAACTTTCGGATTTCTTTTCTTCTCCTGTTCCTTCCTCTCAAGCTCACGTTTCATATCAGCTTCTGTAGACAAAATATACGGTACATAAATGAAATGATTGGAATATCCTTGTACAAGACAAAAGCAGGAAGAATTGAAACTCCCAGTTCGCAAATGACACGCATAATATGCATAAATATCTTTTTTTTCCTAACTTTTGTTCAAAAGTGATGAACTCCATCACAAGTTGGGCAAGAACTCCATCACAAGCTGGGCAACATCAATTAACCCATATTTAATATAAGGTGCCACTCACCAGATGATTTCATAATCATACACACACCACATTTTATATTATATACAAATCGCTAATATAGATAATTAGGCCACATTAGGCATTTTAAAGGTTAATTAGATACCTGCCACTCCAAGCCATTTAATAAACGTGCCATTAAAAAGTGTGAAACCTTCTCAATGACACTTCCCATGTCAGGTTCCTTAAAAATTGCCATAATAAACATTTTTCCCTCTCTGACCTCTTGAAAGCTTCAATGGATCTACCGTCCTCTTTTCTATGTAATCCTCCTGCGAGATCCACTAGTGCTAACAAACTCCCATCATCCTGCGAGCGAGCGAGCTCCCTCTTCCTCCACCTCTCTCTCTCCCCATTGGAGGCATGCATGTCTCCTACAGTCCCAGAAAGGGGTGTATGGGTGAGGAAGAGGGTGTGGGCCACCACAGGAGGGTTGGCTACTTGCCTGCGTTGGACAGGAAGAAGGAACACATCTCCAGCACCCTGATCCTCAGCCATGCGTAGATCTGTTTCCCCACAACACCGCCACCAGCCACAGGCCTGACCCACCAAAGTCCCTCCCAGCCACCGCATCCGACAAGAATGACCGCTGCTCTCTCTTCCCCCCATCTCCTCTCTTCACTGGAGGCAGCCAAGGGATGGAGCAATGGGGGTGGCAGCAGAACGTCGAGATCTGAGCAGCTGTGATTTGGGCAGCGGTCAACATGTAGGTAGAAAGGAAGTGAGGTCATAGTAGGGGCAATTTGGCATGAAGAAGTTGATGATGGATTTTTTTTTATGGAATAGCACTGCAGAGGGTTTCACACTATTTAATGGCATGTTTAAAAATTTGCCACTTTGGAGTGGCATATAGCTAATAAACCTTTTATTCAAAAGTTGAGACATCCTGCAGAATCATATAGGACTGGATATACCTTAGAAGTATGAACACTCTTACAAGCAGTTCAAGCATACTTACTTTGAAAATAATATATCAGATGGTTGGTTTATTGCAACTTATATTTATTTAGTTCAAATGATTATGAAGTATTTGACAAGAAAAGAAAAGATATATACAATCAATTAACTTTCAAACAAGACATGGACCCTGGATGGCACATTGGATGTATCAAACACGACTACCACAAATCTCTCTCATCATAGTAGTTACTTCTATCATATTCATAAGGAACAAAAACAACTTTGCAGAAGCAGAAGGATAGCATATTGGTGGATCTATCAAACACGATACAACATACCTATCTCATCATAATAGTCACTTTTGTCATATCCGTAAGGATCAAAAACATTTTTACTGAAGCAGGTCCCTATCTGATCGATTTCTTGGTACCGTACAGCATGCTGCAAAAAGTCAGGATTTCTGTAGTCCTTTCTATTGCGCACTTCAGCATTGAAGCTCTTTCCAGCCCTCTTGTATGCAAGGAACTTGTTAATCTTTTGCTGCAAGAAAAGGGGTTAAACATAAGGAACTAAAGAGAATAAGAGATATTTGATGTAGCAGAAGAATACAGAGGCTGTAGGATGCATGTCACATAAAGGCCATGATCGTACAATGGATTCATAGAACTTGAAAAAAAAAATACACATAAAAGAATAGAAGGGCTTCAAACCTTCAGCACTATCAAGAATTTGTAGGAAAAGAAATATACAAATGGAAAGACTTACTTGCCACATGAACAAATTTAAATATGTGTGTGTGTGTCTGTGCATGGAAAGGCAACTAAAAAAGGTGGCCTATGGCATTGCCAGTTCTTGATAATATCATGGTTGCAGAAAAGAAGCATAATCAAATATTTGTCAATGCACCTTGCTGTAGATTATAATAAGTCACCAGAATATTTTCATTGTTTCTCTGACAATGGATTATGTTAAACAGAAAAGATAGCAATATAGCCCAACAAAAATCCCATATGATGTATGAAAATGTAATTCATTATATGTTTGCAATGCAGGAATGTTAATAGAGTTCTGCATGAAAGCCACTAGAATCAGTTTTTTGCAGGAATAGGAAACTTTTCTGCATTCTGAACGGAACTTAAGTGTTCATGCTCAAAAAATGTGCGCTGATATTTATTTAGTCAAAAGAAAACCTGCAATGCAGTAGAACACTTTGCAGTCACTGGTGGAGGAAGGAAATGGCTCAATGGATCGTCATTCTGGACATTAATTGAAACATCAGCAGCTTCCTCTACCTGAACTTCTTCAATTTCTATTCCAGTTGCATCCATTTCCACATCTGACAGTATTTGGTTCTGATCTGGTGCATCAGAAAGCTGAGGCATTTCTAATGGGACATTTGAGGTCAGAATACGAACAGTACCTGAGAGAGTTCTTTCTTCAAGGCTCCCTACCAGGGAAGATAAAAAACTAAATCAGATCATAAAATAGAGGAAAGCATAGAAGCTCATCCTGTGCACTGTTCATTATATTTACATGGCAAAAAATAGATACTTGATAGCATAACCATAAGCAGCAAAGACCATGCCAGCATGCCACCGTTTAACACGTAAATACTTAAACATCACAAATTCTACAAACTAGCTAGACATGTTTTTTTGGGTTTAGCTGGACACATTGATTTGTACAGGAAATTTGTCATGCATACTGAACATGGTAAAATTTATACAGGTCCATAAGTAAACAGCTTACAAGCATTATCATAAGCACCAAAGACCATGCTAGTATCCACCGTTTAACGCGTAAGTACTTAAATATCACACATTCTACAAACTAGATGGACATGTTTGATTTTGAAAGTTTAGCTGGACCCATTTTATCTGTACTGAAAATTTGCATGGATACCAAACATGGTAAAATTTAAATTTAAACAGGTGCATAAGTAAGCAGCTTACCCTCAGCAACCTGAGCATCCGAGCCCAATCCACCTATGTCGCTCATGATCTCCCCATCCTGTAAACAAACCAAAGCTAACAACGTCAATTCAGAAAATCCAACAGATTTCAAGCAGCATTAATTACTAATCAAATACTCGACCAGCTCTACCTCCTGCTCGGGAGAAATGGCCATCTCGTCGTGAGCATAGTCCACAATTGAAAGCCCCCCACGCCGCGGGGGACGCGGCAGATGGGCCGGCGGCGCGAACGATGGAGGGCGGAGTGGGGATGGGGACGAAACCGCGAATGGAGAGGGCGAGCGGCGCGAGGGAAGTGGCGGAAGTCCCGGCGAGGGGTGGGGGCTCGCTAGGGTTTTGCGGCCGGACAGTTCATCGGGGAGGGGAGAGGACGGGGGTGCCGGGGAACGGCTGGGGTTCGAATTAGGGTTGGAGCTCTCGACCGCGGTTCGAGGGGACGGCGGCGAGGAGGTTGCCGCGGCGGCGGGCGGTGCCGGGGAAGGGGCTCGGGGCTCGTCGATGTCCTCCTCTTCCTCGTCGTCGTTGTACATGGAGAAGAGGGCGGCTATGCCCTCGGTGTCGGACGCCATGTGAGGGATTGGACTTGGGGAGGAAGCGAGGCGGTCCGCGACGACGAAGGACTGCACGGAGGACGGAGGCGACCAGCGGGCGGCAGGATGAATTCCACCAAGCCGGGGGCGGCGGGATCCACTACTCTACGTCGGGGCGGCGCGGCCGGCTGGCAGCTCGGTCTTGCGTGGATGCGGAGTTGGAGGGGGAGGGGGAGGGGCCGGGAAGCCAAATTCGAGGGGCCGGAGGGATGGCCGGACCGCCGTGCGGGCGTTCGGGAATCGGGACTTGGGGCCGGGGCGAGTGGTCGACTGGAGGCGTGGTATGGGCCTCGTGGGCCGTGGGTTAGATTATGAGAGCAGGTCTGGAACTTTAGCTGGCGGTCCCATGGCTGGGGCGAGGATTTGATTCTGCTTGGGCTCATTTGCATGGGGTTAGCTTCCGTGGCGTACGTTTAGGAATTTTTTACTGTACTAGCATTAATTTAAATCGAAATTAAAAAAATATTTGCCCGTTTAAAAAAATTAAAAAAATAGCATCCTAGCGCCCGTTCAACGGGCGCTATATATTAATCGCCCGATAAACGGGCGTTATTAAAGGCGTACAGTACGAGAGAGCTGGCGTCAACGGTCGGAGTCAATAATCGCCCGTTGGATGGGCGTTTTATCACTGTTCGAAAAAAACCGCCCGTTGGACGGGCGTTTTATACGTGCGGGAATGGATCGCCCGTTGGACGGGCGCCAATTCGCACTTAACCCCCCGCGCGGCCGGCGCCGGATCGGCACAGTAGTCATTTGCCACCCGCAGCGCAGAGAAAAGAGAGGAGAGGAGGAGGAAGAGAGAAGAGGGAGAAGAGGAGAGGAGGAGGAGGAAGAGAGAAGAGGGTGAGGAGGGAGAAGAGGAGAGAGAAAAAAAAGGTAATTTTAAAACTCTGTTATATTTTTATTTTGTAATGTTCAAAACAAGGTAGGTTAGCAATATGGACATGATAAATTGAATATTCCGTTTAAAGCTTAGATTTAGCGATTAAGTTTTAATAAAAATTAGGTATATTTTTTGTAATTTTTATGTACATTTGATTTAGAGTTTTAAATTAGAATAATATTCCGATATGTTTTTTGTATGAATATGTAAATGAGTTTTAGGATTTAATGTTTTATAATATATGCGGTAATTTGTAGTCTATACTTAGGGTTATAACTAGGGTTGTAAGAGAGGGCTATACGTTGATTTAATGCGTATGTTTATTTTTATACAGTTTACGGTTAGTGCTTATAAATTTAGAGGACATGTGTAGGTCTGACATTAGGGTAGTAGCAGACTCGATTTATATGAAGCATAGTGCACGTTGGTTTAAAGCATAGTGCACGTTGGTTTAAAGCATATTACAAAGGATTAAAAGCGATAAATTTTTAAGATGTTTTTGTCGGTACAAAAATAATTATAATTTATTAGTAGTTCATTTCGTTTTTGTACAGGGTCAATGGGAGACAGAAAATATTTTAATGTTCATTATGGGCAAGGGGATATCAATTTTGGTCCAGACGGGGTAGACCTATCTATGTTCCGGTCAGCGATGTTGGGGATATCTAGGCCCACGGAGAGAACGTTAGCAGGGCTTGAAAATTGGCTGTTAAGGACGTTTAAAATTAACCCCGAAGAATATGGTCTGGATATCAGCGCTGTTGCTAGCCGTACTACGGAAAGACCTTATTGGGAGTTGGTACCAATAAAGGCAACCCGAGGATGGAGGCGTTATGTCGAGATCGCCACTGAACGAGGACAACCACTAGCACTTCTTGTTCAGGCCAAATACAGGGAACAAAATGAAGAAGCTTTGCATCAACCTGTCGAAGGAAGTAATGTAGTGCAGGAAGAGGTGCAGGAAGATGTTGACTACACTGAGCATGTGGTGCAGGAAGAGGTGGAGGAGCTGGAGGAGACAAGGGATGGATCTAGTGAGCAACAAACAACACAGGAACCCATAGGTGCGGCAGATGAGGGGGAGTATATTGAAGCTATAGTTGCGGAGATGGAGGCCGAGGATGCTGAGCACGAGCAAGTCCCTGAGGAAGATGTGTCAGACGATGAGAGTCCCGGTGGCTTTCAAAATGTCGTGCCGGTCGAGTGGAACTCATCAAACTTTGCAGAGCTATCTATCCGAGAAGACACTCAAACAGCCTGGGAATACCACCAGAACGAGGTGACACAAGGAGCGACATACCCCTCGAAGGAAGAATTGGTGACAGCCGTGAAGATTTGGGCATTATCACTTATGAGAGAATTCAGGGTTGTCAGGTCTAGCCGAAGTGTGTACGATGTGGTGTGTGTTGTCCCCAGTTGCCCTTGGCGTGTGCATGCCTTTAAAGGAAAGTGGGTGGAATACTGGGTATGTTCAATAGTGAGGGAGCATAATTGTACGGTGACTGAGGTCAGACAGAAACACAGAAATCTAACATCAACAATGGTGGCACATATAATGCAGGCTCAAATAGCAGAGAACGTTAACTACGAGCCTCGGTCTATTATTCGAGCCATGGAGGAACAATTTCAGTACACTATTCCGTATGCAACTGCTTGGAGGGCAAAGCAAAAAGCATTAGAGATGAGATTTGGAACATATGAAGCATCTTATGCGAATATGTCATCCCTGTTGGCAGCCATAGCTAAGAGAAATTTGGGTACATATTATGATTACAAAGAGGTGGAGGCAGAGGGCGATGATATTGGAAAGTTCGTTCTGCAGCGGGTTTTCTTTGCCTTGGGGCAGTGTATCAGGGGATTTCAAAATTGTCCTCCAGTTCTATGTGTTGACGGAACATTCCTAACTGGCAAGTATAAGGGGCAAATCCTGACTGCAATCGCCGTCGACGGAAACAACCAGATTCTGCCGGTGGCATTTGCTTTTGTCGAGGGTGAGAATACGGAGAGCTGGTACTGGTTTTTAGAGAGGGTGAAGCATGCGGTTGTTGTTGGCAGATCAGATGTTTGTATAATTCATGACAGACATCTTGGATTGTTGGCGGCGATCGAAGAAATTAAGTTTGGCTCTGACTATCGAGCTGCTCAGTGGCCGGACATACATACCCGGTGGTGCATGAGACATATGGGTGCCAATTTCTTTAGCCAGTTCAAGAATAAGCACTTAATGAATCTGTTCAAACGATTGTGCAAGCAAAATCAGCAACGTAAGTTCAATCGGCTTTGGCAGACTTTGGATGAGCTGACGACGAAGCATACCAGGGAGGCTGGGAACGTGAGAAACAGAAGAATTACTAATTTTTCAGAATGGATTGAAGACTGTCCGAAAGAGAAGTGGGCATTGCTCTATGATTCAGAAGGCCGTAGATACGGGATCATGACCACAAACTTGGCGGAGGTATACAACTGGGTCATGAGAGGGACCAGGGCACTGCCGCTTGTAGCAATTGTCGAGGGGATTCTGCACCGAACATGCAAGTATTTCATGGACAGGTATCGAGCAGCCTCAATTGCCATGTCTGATAATCGGTTGTTCTTTTCTGGGGTTGTCACAAAGTACATCATTGAAAAGGTTAAGAAGGCACAGCTACACTCACCTCACGCAATGGGTACGGACGAGTTGAGGTATGAAGTTCACTGCATGGATAGGGCTCGCCTTGGGCGTAAACGTCAGAGGAACAGACAGGAGTGCATTCTTGCTGATGATCAATGCAACTGCTCCTGTCGTAAGCCGAAACTTTTACACAAGCCTTGCTCTCATGAAGCGCCCGCTGAACGGGCGACATTTAGAAAACGCCGACTGAACGGGCGTTATTTATATATCGCCTAATTAACGGGCGTTTTATAATTAATCGCCCATCCGTTCGGCGTTTCAAAATTAACGCCCGATCAACGGGCGCCGGGATGCTATTTTTTTAATTTTATTAAACGGGAAATTATTTTTTTAATTTCGAATTAAAATAATGCTACTACAGTAATAAACTCCGATGAGAGCAGGTCTGGAACTTTAGCTGGCCCATGGCTGGGACGAGGATTTGATTCTGCTTGGGCTCATTTGCAAGGGGTTAGGCTTCCGTGGCGTACGTTTAGACGATGAGCATTTGAACCTATTTTATTGTTTATTGCACTTTATCTGTCTATTTTTATATGCCCTATTTATTTTTTTAAAAAATAATCTTTGCAAACTTTGAACAATAATTAATTAAATTATATGCATCGTTGGTATACAAAATTTGTCTCTATATGTTCACATTTCAAATTATTTTTGATGCAATATTATTTTGTGGCATTTGATAATATATGATAGAGAAGTTGAATGGTCAAAGTTTACTTTCAAAGACTTTCTCAAATTGAAATGAGTCCAATAAAAATAGACGGAGGGAGTGGTATCCAATATTGTAACAATATGATAGCGATTAAAATATAAGAGACAGAGTAACAATTCAAAAGTGGATGAAGGAATGTGATAGTTCACAAAAGGTGTAAGTGGTTAGGAACCGGTTTCCTAGGTGCTGAGCTTATTTGTTGAACTAGGATCAATGGGCCACTTCTTGTTCCGGGCAAGTACTTCGGGGAAGGCTAACTCTCTGAAAAAAAAAGAGGGGACAAGAGATAACAATTTTTACCCTTGTTTGAGTCTCCCACTGTCGGGATAACAATCCTACATCCGGTCTTGCATTCCCACATGGAAAAGAGTAGTGAGATAGCCAAGCGAGACGAAGATCACTTGAGTTGTGGTGTATGTGTTACAAGTGTTGTGTGTGTCGACTAACTAGGATCAGGACTGGTTGGTTGTATGTGGGTGCTGTCCTGCATGAGATGCGTGTTTATGTTGTTTGCCGCTCCGAGACTAAGAACCAACGATTCTAACGTGCTTAATTGAGAAGTCATGTACAATTGCAAGCCTAGTAGAACGGGCCTGACCTAGAGGCTTGTCACTACCCTTACACCATTGGTGGCCATGTCCTGTGTATTACCTGGAGGCTTGTGAACTTATCATTCCTCTGGACATGTGTGGCCTTATCATGTATGACGGTGGCAAATTTGAGGTTATTCTTCTTACTGGTTATGTTTTAATGTTTCTTCCAACAACCAGAGTTAGGAGTTACATCATATTTTGCGGGTAAAACATACAACCTCTACAAAGTGCAGAACCATTCAAATGGTCGTGCTCTTGGTTAAAGAGCAACTTCCTGGCCTCTCACAACATAATTTCAACTTAATTGATATGACTCTGGTAAGGTTTCTTCGGATGCGCGTCGTTGCTATCTTCCTGTGTGGTTGAGCATTGTGAACCTATGATTTTGAGCATGAGCATGAAATTAACAACTATATGCAGGGGAATTGAGTTAAAGTTGATGTTGATGTTGTTTTATGTTTAATTCAGTTGTTTATGCGTTTATGCTATCTATATCTATGTTTTTGTAAATGCTATTGTATTGTTAAGTAAAATGCCTTTATGTCCATGACTTTTCTAAGACAAGGATAACTTTCTCGAAGTTGGTCCATTATGCAAATGAACCCACGACTTTTCTAGAATAAGGATAACTCACTCGATGTTGGTCAATTTTGTTTATGTTGTTTTAACACCTTTTAGAGTTGTCTCCGCGATTAAAAAAACTAAAATAAAACTAAATTTCTTTTTTAGTTAAATAAGTTTAAATCATTTTGAACCTGTTACAAAAGTAGAACTCTTCCTTCCGTGTGCATGATTCGTGATTTAGAATTAAACTTGACACAAACAAAGTCTCCCGACAAATAACCTGTGTCGCCGAGGGGAAAAACAGATAAGCTGTCAATCAATCATTATACCAGAACGGAATGGCTTAGTTTAATGATTGCGCGGATGGAATCCGATCCAGGTTGCAAAAAGACGGCTATTTCCTGCCGGCAGCAGCTTCGCAATCAGTCATGTAAGGTTGCTAAAACAAGCCAGGACTAAATACCCTCGGAGAAAATCGCAGGCTATCTGAACCGCTGGTGAACGGACAGGCCTGTGTTGGCCTCATATTCAGGTCACTTCGCAGCCGGGGAAAAAAAAAAGAAAATACAGGGGAGAGAATTCCCAATTACATGCTTGCCCAGTGTGGAAGCCAGTGACTGACAGTGACGCCCGTGCCGTATGAGAGCATGATATTCCATCCATTTCGTTTTCGTCGCCTGTTCCGGTGTCCGTCCTTTTCGCAGCGTATCTAAGGGAAATATTGGTCGATTCGTGTCATGTCGCTGTACTTAATTCGGCGTCGCGGTGACTGGCGCGCGTATTGACTTGTAGTCCTTCTCCTCTAATCTCCTGCAGATGTGTGGAGCGAAGCTGTCATCAGTGGCAAACTGGCAAGAGCTAGTGTTTGCAGAGGCTACGCAAATCGGTGTGGTACCACGCATTCACGTGGGAGTCCCAGAGAAAACGCCGAGCTAAACAGCTCCGAGCTTGGCGTGTCGATGACTACATGCTGCGATGATGTTGGAGGCATCGGCACGGTACGTAGCCCGCGCGGAGCCGTGGGCTCATGCTTCCCTTCGCGTTTCCGTTGCTTGCTCAGGTGCTGCTTGGTGCTTGTCTTCTGGCTCACGCACCGGGGCGGGGCACCCGTTTCAGCCCGGCCGGCACGTTCTCGCGAGGGCGCGCGCGTCTCCCGGCAGCGGCCGCGGGCCGCGGCCACGCGCCGCGCCCCAGGTTCGCGCAACCGTCTCAGCGAGCATGCCTCGCGCGCGCCAGCCGACGAGCGCCACCTGTCCGCGCCCGCCAGCTCGACCACTGCCTGTGCACCACGTCGCCGTGCCCCCGGACCTCCGGTTCAAACCTCGCCACTTCAAAAGCCACAAGCTCCAAGGACTAGCACATTTCCGTTTGCTCAAGGAAGAAAATTCTCTGTTATTTTCTTCTGCGAAGTGCTGTCATTTTCTCTTTTCCTTTTCTTTTGGAGGCAGAAAGAACCGACGGGAATGAACGAGAGGGGGCAATGAAGGGCGTGACCGGGGACCGTCTCTCATACTGCTGGCACCTGGACTCTGGTGGGTGGAGTAAAAAAAAAGTCATCAAAATGGTTAAGATCATTTTAATCTTCGATTACTAGTCGGTGGCTTTAAACTATATATTTATATGTGAGTAAATTACACTGTTGCCCCCGGAAGTTGAACGAAAATCTCACTTAGCCCCTTAAACTTTATTTTGTCCGCTGCGGCCCCTAGAAATTGTTTCCATATGCCACAAAGCCCCAGAAAGTTGGATTTTGTTGCACTACAACCCCCGGAAGTTGGCTTTGGGCGCTGAAAAAATTAGCCTGCATGACACTCGAAAACAACTTCTAGGGGCCGCAGCGGACAAAATAAAGTTTAAGGGGCTAAGTGAGATTTGCTACCAACTTTAAGGGGCAACAGTGCAATTTACTCTTTATATGTATATGTTTCAACGAGTTGGAAGTATATAATAAAGAATTGTCTGAAAGACACGATACTATAGATACGCCTAAGGTAGCGGTATAACAAGGTATAGCAGCCTGAGGCTAGAGTTCAAGATCCCCGTCTGCCCCGTCGGGTCCCGATCCGACCAAGCAACCGGGTCACACCCGGATCAGGACCCCAATAACCATCGGGGCGGGTTCGAGGCAAACTCTGCCCTGCCCCGCCTGCCCGCCCTATCCTAACCCTAGCCGCACGCCTGCGCACCCCGATCTACTGCCCTTGCCCCTCATCAGTCATCCCCCCTCTCTCCTTCTTTGCGGCTCTGCCTCTCAACTCTCAGCCTGACCGCCTCTCCCTCTCCAGCCCTCTCTATCCATCGCTCCCTCTCCCTCCTATTCTCCCCCTCCCTCTCTTGGCCGGCAATGGTTGATGGGACGGTGGGGGAAGGAGGCCGGCGACGGGGCGTGAGTACGGCACGGTCCCCAGGATGGCTGGATATGGCGACGGCCAACAACGGGGCGGCGGGCGCAGAGCGGTCCTCTCCATTGATGGCAACGATTCACGGCGGCGGCGGCCGGCCTCCACTTCTCCTCCCCCTCTTCATCTCACCCCCTTTGTGGGTTCGGGGTATGCCGGGGACTTGATGGGTCGGGTGCAGGGCAAGGCGGGGTGGGGCGAAAATTTGGGGCATCCGATTGAACCCGCTCGGGAAGGGGCAGCCTAACCTGTCCCCGCCCTGCCCCATCTTAAACTCCGAGAAAATTGAGTTTTTGCCACTCGAAACGTTGCCGCTCGCGAATTTACCACTCTCGGCATAATGCTTACAAAAAACCACCGCAAACAATTTTCGCTCGCATATTTGCCATTTTGGGACATTTTCGCCTAATACACGGGCCAAATACGCAAGAAATACAGAAAATATACGTGGAGCCCACATGCCATCCTCTCCCCTCCTCCTCCTCCCCCTCACGACCGCCGCCGCCGGAGCGAAGCCGGCAGAGAAGGCGTCGGTGGCGCCGCCAGCCCCACCGAACGCCGGACGAGTACTCCACGTTCCAGTCGGCGGTGGACGGCGACGTGACGGCGTTCTGCCCCGACGACGCCGCGGTGAGGTTGTTCATGCCTAGTTACAAGAACCTCACCAGCGACGGCAAGGCGCCACTGCTGATGTTCCACGCCATGGTTGCCTGTGGTGGCTCGCCGTGGCTGCACTCGCCATGGCCTATGGGCTCCCTTTTCCGAGGCGGATCTGTGTCAGTGCTCGCCGGGGAAGATGAAGAGCTCGCCAGAGTTGGAGGTTGGGAGGAAGGATGAGGAAGGAGGAGGAAGAAGGAGGGGGAGAGGATGACATGTGGGCCCACGTATATTTTCTGTATTTCTTACGTATTTGGCTCATGTATTAGGTGAAAATATCCCAAAATGGTAAATATGCGAGCGGAAATTGTTTGCGGTGGCTTTTTGCGAGCGTCATGCCAAGAGTGGCAAATTTGCGAGCGACAATGCTTCAAGTAGCAAAAACTCAATTTTCTCGTTGAACTCCACCTGAGGACATGCGAGCAAGAGTGTCCTTTTTGCAACGTATGCCGGCATGCGGTATGCATTTGGGAAAACGGCGTATTCACGTGAGAAGTCGGTGAGAAATGGTGTGAAGGTGAGCCGTGAAGGTGCTCTCAAAAGACAGTGTGCTTATTTATTATCAGCATCTTTTAGTAAAAAAATCAAAAGTTTTATCGTGAACAAATTCATACTTTCATAGTGCCCTTTGAGAAAAAGATGGAAGTAGTGGGATTAAGTGATCATATTCAATAAAAAAGGGTCGCAGTTGGCAAAATGAATGGACATATAAAAACTCCATATAACTTTCTCTTTGCATAATGCTGGTTTGGTATGAGAAGTAAAGATAAAGAGAGGTGCAAATGTAGGAACACGAGGAACTGATGGAAAAATAAATTTGTTCTTAAGAAACCAAACTAGTTTATGAAAGCTGTAGAGTTTTTAACTAAACAATCATACTTCAAGGCAAACATGGAAAATCAAAATAAAAATACCGTCCAATTTATTGAATGAATATAAAATTCCCCAATCCTATACATGGCATAAGAAAATATTCCCTGTTATACTTTATCACAAAAAACCTATTTCGTAAACCAAGTCTATATACAAAACCAAAGCTTTTCCCCGTGTCTGAACATTGGCAGCTACCTCTCACGGCCTCACAGGGAAACGGAAGTGTCTAGAAAAGTTGCTTATGATACAATCTACTAGTACTTGTTTATCATACAGCTGTTAACCTTTAATAGCTTTCCAATTTATCTCTGCCTTGCTTAGCAATTGCCGTCCGTGTGCGCCATCGTCGATGTAGCTAGGACACAAAAAAAAAAGGTGTTGGAGGGGTGCTCTTTCAAGTTTCAACTCTTCGAACTGTAAATTCACGTGTATATGTGGTCGTAGGTCATTTCTGTTGGGCCTCGGGTCTCATTTTTTGCGATCCGTACACCGGTACATGCTCTTTGCCTCCATCTAGTCATAACTGATGCAACAAAAATATAAATCCACGGGCATATATTGTAGGCACGTTCTCTTATGTCGGATCTCGGGCCTCATTCTGTGATTCATGCTTATATGTTTCATTTTTGCTAATCATTATATGACTTAGAATTTTTTTTGACTCTTAGTCAATTTTCTCACGTATCTAGATGCTCCTATTTGATCTTTTATATGCCTTATGAAAAAGTCTGATCTATGGCTCAGCAAATCACTGAGTTAAAATAGTCTCAGTCATTTGACAGCAACAAAAATGTATATCCAAGTGTATATATGGACGTAGCCATGTTCTGTCATATTGGATCTCGATCGTTTCGTGTTCCGTACATGCTCTTCCACCTTCATCTTGTTATGACACACAAAATATAAATTCACGTGTACATGCGTTCGTAGGCGCATTCTATGTTGTCACTTCTCATCCAATGATCCTACATGCTCTATCTCCATTTCTGTCGATGGTTGGGATATCGATCCCAAGTCAACTAAGGTTTTTGAGAAAGGGTGATAGAAGACTTGCCGAACAAAGCGAACAGCAATCAACGAACAACAGGAAGACACGAGGTTTTTATCCTGATTCGGACCTCTCCGGAGAGATAACAACCCTACGTCCAGCGCTTCTTTATATGACAAAGGATTACAAGGAGAAACTCGGCGAGATGAACAGGTCTCGACGAGATTCTGGGTGTACAGGAAGTATTATACGATCTAGACTTCTAGTCGTGCAATCTTCTCGTGCCCTCTACACGCCGTAGGGGCCTTGTTTATATAGTGACGAACAACTGACCTACCGGGGGATAATCGGACCGGGCTGACCACGAGATCGTAGCGAACTCGTATACATGTCAAATACATCCCGAGGTAGATAAGGCATACTCCAACTCTTGGGGATCACGACGTCTGCTCTAATCCGGGAAACTACGTCCGGGTCTTTACGTAGCCGTGCAGAACTCTTGTTCGAGTAGGACTCAAACAGAAATCCTACGCCGTTACGCACCGTGCCAATCAGAAAGCTGTTCGGCAGGATGCATAGGGCCTGAAAGACCCCTCTAGGGAGCCAGGCCCTAGAAGGCTGTTCGATTAAGCCGTCAGGGAGTGGGCCATGGCAACGAGCCGTGATTTTATCCCCGACAACTTGTACCTGCTGCCGGACAGGGGTTATCCAATCCCCGACAATTCCCATGCACTTTTGAAAAAAAAACTTACCATTTTGAAAATTTTCTTTCTCTCCCTCACCACCACTCATACTCATCTCCGCCCCATCCACTAGTGTGGTCATTGAGCTACGTAGGCGTAGCTGCGAATATCACTTCACTACATAAACATATCGACTCCAATTATCTATGAAGATAATGTTGCTTGTGTTGCACAAATGCAAATGAGTTATGTGAAAAGTACTCTTACTAAGCATATCGACCTCAAATTTTTTTATGCGCATGAACTGCATAAGTTGAATGAAATTAGTATTCAACACACCAAATTCTGCGAGAATTTGGCTGACCTGTCCACTAAACTATTGCCTACTGTTTTTTTTGAAAGGTGTGTTAGGCATTTGAATGATCAGGCTCAAAGAAATGCTGAATTCAGGGAAAAATACTTCACACGCCCTGAATTAAAACTTTGACAAGAAACTGGAGTATCCAACTCGATCTAGAAGATCCAATGTTTAAAATAGCGGGCTATAGCGGTGCTATAGCGGCTGGAAGAGCACGGCGCTACGATATTGTGTATTCTTGCGCTATCACCGCTATTGGCGCTATCACAGTAGAAAGCGCGCTAAATCACATAGCGGACAACGCTATTTAGCAGCGCTAATTGCCTTTGGGGGGGGGAATTGCAGCAGACGTTGACCCAATTGCAGTGCTATAGCCCTGCAACCAAGCGAGGCACTGACGATGAGAGGCGGCTTGGGGGCTTCGGCATTCCAGCGCTGCACAGCACCAACACAAAGCAACCGGCGACGAGCCGACGGGCTGCATGGCTGCACAGCGCCACCAGCAAAAAGCTACTCCTCTGCCTCCTGCATCTGTGAATATCTGCTGCAATTACTGCTGTCCAAAGCAGTAAATTTCATGTGCTTTTTGCAAACCGCTAAACGGCATAGCGGCTATAGTTGTCATAGCGGCTGGACGAAGCTACCGCTAAATGCTATAGCCTGCGATTTTAAACATTGAGAAGATCGTATACAATGTTGAGTGGTTTGTATAGTTTTTCCCTTAGTGAGTTTTTTCTGAAGTTTTCTCACGTAAGATTTTAAATTAGGCAAATTATGTGTATAGCAAGCGCATGATATGTATTCTTTCTCCAATTCTTTTTTTTCCACTGGGTTTTTTAATGGAGTTTTGGTGAGGCATGTGCATCTCGCTGGCAAAGTCTAAGGGGAGTGTTGGGAAACCACCGGGTGGGTGTCTGGTTCGGCTAGGGCCGGTGCGCGGCTATGGCCGGCCGACGGCTCCCCCACTATGGGTCTCACATTGGACCTAGTCAAAACACTGAGCAACAATATATAAGAAGAGGTGGAACCCCTATTATATAACGGATCTGAGAATTAATTAAGAAAAGTTTCATCCTATATCTCTGTGTCCCCTTTGTTCTTACTCTTTCTCTGTGATTGTTCAATTACGTATATATTTCGAACTATACCCGGTAGTGAGGTTTCTTCACAGGATCCATGGAAAAACAAAAAGTGTGAAGCTAAAATCATGGAAACCCGCTCTCTCGAGTCCTGACACAAACCCATCCCAGCAAAACACGGAAACGGCGAGGGCGTAAGAGCATCTCTAGCAGAGTCTCTAAAACGTTCCCTAAAACACTATTGCGGACAACCTCAGCCTCTATAACGTTTCAGCAGGATCTCCTCTCTAGAGAATCTCTATATCTTTTCGAGGATAGAGACTCTGCTAGAGATGATAGAAATATAGGGAATAAATAGTAATTTAGAGATCCCTTTTCAAATTTCAGCGGCCGGTCCATCTGAGTATGGCCCGCCTTCCGAGGAGGAGGACCCGGATTACGTCGAGGAGGCGTTTTCCGATGAAGAGTTTGAAGACTAGGGTTGCGCGTTCCTACAGCCCTCGTGCCTGTGGGATGGATAAATATATAGATGTTGTATTAGGCTTGTATCTCCATGTTCTCTGATGTGCGGCCTGCGAGCCGTTGTATGTGTTTGTACTGGAGTATGTTCCGTTTGTAATAATAATATCGTTGGCACTGTTCCGTTTCTGTATATCTGTGTGTACTAGCCATGATCTTTGGGACTAGTACGGGTTTACGCAGGTGGAATCCGATATTGTAAATCGGGTGCCGACACATTCTATGTTGTCACTTCTCATCCAATGATCCTACGTGCTCTATCTCCATTCCCATGCACTTTTGAAAAAAAAAACTTACTATTTTGAAAATTTTCTTTCTCTCCCTCACTACCACTCCTACTCATCTCCGCCCCTTCCAATAGTGTGGCCATTGAGCTACGCAGGCGTAGCTGTGAATATCACGTCACTATATAAACATATCGACCCCAATTGAAGATAATGCCGCTTGTGTTGCACAAGTGCAAATGAGTTATGTGAAAAGCACTCTTACTAAGCATATCGACCTCAAATTCTTTTATACGCATGAGCTGCATAAGTTGAATGAAATTAATATTCAACACACCAAATTCTGCAAGAATTTGGTTGATCTATTCACTAAGCTATTGCCTACTGCTTTCTTTGAAAGGTGTGTTAGAGGCATTGGAATGATCAGATTCAAAAAAATGCTGAATTCAGGGAGAAATACTTTACACGCCCTGAATTAAAACTTTGACAAGAAACTGGAGTATCCAACTCGATCTAGAAAATCGTATACAATGTTGAGTGGTTTGTACTGTTTTTTCCTTAGTGAGTTTTTTCTGAAGTTTTCTCATGTAAGGTTTTAAATGAGGCAAATCGTGTGTACAGCAAGTGTATGATATGTATTCTTTCTCCAATCCTTTTTCACTGGTTTTTGGATGGAGTTTTGGTGAGGCATATGCATCTCACTGGTAAGGTCTAAGAGGGAGTGTTGAGAAACCACCGGGTGGGTGTCGGGTTCGGCTATGGCCGGCCGGTGGCTCCCTCCCGATGAGTCTCACATTGGACCTAGCCAAAACCCTGAGCAGCAATATATAAGAAGAGGTGAAACCCCTATTGTATAACAGATCTGAGAATTAATTAAGAAAAGTTCCATCCTATATCTCTAGTCCCCTTTGTTCTTACTCTTTCCCTATGATGGTTCAATTACGTCTATATCTCGGACTACACCCGATAGCAAGGTTTCTTAACAGGATACATGGAAAAACAGAAAGTGAAGCTAAAACATGGAAACCCGCATTCCCAAGTCAGTCCCGACACAAACCCATCCCAGCAAAACACGGAAACGGCGAGGGCGTAAAGCGATAAAGGCGCCGAGCAAAACTACAAAAGACAAGGCGAGAAAAGATCTCCACCCAAAAACCAGCCGCCTCTGCGCCTCCAGCGCCATAGAACCCGAGAGGCCGAGACAGCAGTGCGATGCTCCAAGAGAAATAGTTTTTGGCGGAGCCGTTAAGCTGCCTGCCTCCCTCTCACTCGCTCCGGGGCTGGCCGCTCCACCAAATCGCGGCGATTCGCGTCCCCTTCCCCTGTTCCCCGCCGCCGCCGCCGTCGATGGCGGCCATCACGCCGCCGCCTCCTGACACGTCGCCGCAGCCCGCGAGGCGGCCGGTGCCCTCGTCGGCGGCGGCCGCCAAGCGAGGCGCTGCCGGGGCCGCGGCCGGGGGGATGGTGATGGGGCGGTACGAGCTGGGGCGCGTCCTCGGGCACGGCACCTTCGCGAAGGTGTACCACGCGCGGCACGTCCAGACCGGGGAGAGCGTGGCCATCAAGGTCCTGGACCGGGAGAAGGCGGAGCGGAGCGGCCTCGTCACCCACATCAAGCGCGAGATCGCCGTGCTCCGCCGCGTGCGCCACCCCAACATCGTGCACCTGTTCGAGGTCATGGCCACCAAGACCAAGATCTACTTCGTGATGGAGCTCGTCCGCGGCGGCGAGCTCTTCTCCCGCGTCTCCAAGGGCCGCCTCAAGGAGGACACGGCGCGCCGCTATTTCCAGCAGCTCGTCTCCGCCGTCGCGCTCTGCCACGCTCGCGGCGTCTTCCACCGGGACCTCAAGCCCGAGAACCTCCTCGTCGACGAGCGGGGCGAACTCAAGGTCTCGGACTTCGGCCTCTCCGCCGTCGCCGAGCAGCTCCGTCCTGACGGCCTCCTTCACACCTTCTGCGGCACACCGGCCTATGTCGCCCCCGAAGTGCTCGCCCGCACCGGATACGAAGGCGCCAAAGTGGACGTATGGTCCTGTGGTGTCATCCTCTTTGTGCTCATGGCCGGCTACCTCCCTTTTCATGACAAGAATCTCATGGCCATGTACCGGAAGATCTACAAGGGCGAGTTCCGGTGTCCAAGGTGGTTCTCCAAGGACCTTTGCAGCTTGATGACGCGCCTTCTTGATACAGACCCTGACACGAGGATCACCTTGCCGGAGGTCATGAAGGACAGGTGGTTCAAGAAAGGTTTCCGGCCAGTCAAGTTCTATATTGAGGATGACCAAATGTACAACGTTATTGATGGTGAGAATGATGTGCTGTACATGGGGCCTGCTGATCCTCTTCCTCCACCATTGCCACCACCACCTCCACCTCCACAAGAGGATGATGGTGGTGATTCAGGGTCGGAGTCAGACTCATCAGTTACATCCTGCCCTGCCACATTGTCATCCGAGGAGCACCAGAGGCTCCGTGGGTCACTCCCACGCCCAGCAAGCCTTAATGCATTTGATATCATATCATTCTCAAGGGGATTCAACTTGTCAGGACTGTTTGATGAGATAGGGGACGAGGTGAGATTCATCTCTGGTGCATCCATGTCGGAAATTATAACAAAACTGGAGGAGATTGCAAAAGTAAAGAGTTTCTCCGTGCGGAGGAAGGACTGGCGGGTGAGCTTAGAGGGTACTAGGGAAGGAGTTAAGGGGCCACTGACAATTGGCGCAGAGATATTTGAGCTCACACCTTCCCTTGTAGTAGTGGAGGTAAAAATGAAGGCGGGTTATAAGGAAGAGTACGAGGATTTCTGCAGCAAGGAATTGAAACCAGGAATGCAGCACCTTGTGCACCAGATGGTTCCAGCACCAAATATGACTGATGCCGATTAGGTTGAAAGGTATTAATATTTCCTCACCATTGCTTATAAATTTCAGGTATATAAGGAAATATGGGTAATGAGGTTTTAGCATGAACAAGCGAGTAAGAAATGGTATTAATTGATGCTCTAGGTCCAATTATATGTTGCAGTATTTGTTCGTCCGCATCAACCTTTTGTATTTTTAAAATCGCATGTCCCATGGTTTGTTCGCTAATTTTGTCGAGATATGTTTACTTTGTTAATTCTACCAAAACAATAATTGAAGTTTACTTACAAGAAGTTGAATTATGTAATATGTCTGCAGTTTACTCTAGAAACTAAGTAGAGGTTTGAGGACTTACAAGCCTCATCATTTAGGAAATCCTCAGCAGTTGAAATCACTATTATTTCTAGCCTCTTCAAAGCTGTTTTTATTGTTAGAATCATCAGCCACTAATGCACTATTTTCCAGCAGTTGATCTTTACAAAATGTACTGGTTACACAATACTGAATACTTATAGAAATTATGTTACAGAAATGAGGTCTGAAATTTTTTTGTCGATTAAATTTCACAAGTGTTTTCACTTGATGAAAGGAAAGTGAAAATTAATTTACTGTAATTCTAATCATCCTAGTTTGCAGCAGTTGAACACACGAACTGATCACAGATTGTTTTATTTGTTCCTAAAGCACTTCTTTTTCAACTCATGCTAGGTACTTTGGTATTCCTAAAATCATTCACCCCCTCTTTAAATTCTTTTTTTGCTTGTGTCCTATCTATATAAGACACATCTTGACGTCTTTTAGCCATTAGTTAATGAAGAAATTTTCTATCACACTTTTCATAAAGCTTTAGAAGCAATTACGCACTCTTTTAATTTAACTTAGCTTTTCAGAAAATATAGATTTTGAGAATAAACTTTATGCTATAGGATGCATGTTGACATTTTTTGTTTATTAGCTAATGAAGAAAATCTCTGTTGTTTATTTCATAGAACTTAAGAAAGAACTATGCTGTTATAATTAAGCTTAGCTTTTGAACAACCAACTAGGTATGTAGAGTTATAGATTACGGGAATAAACATCGGGCACTAGTTTATTTGTCTTCATGGCTCCATGTTGCACCAGCATTATTTATCTATAGCTGTCAAATCTTGCTATTAGTCATTTTACGGTGATTAGTAGAATGTGGAGATTCATGGTGACAAAAAGTTTTCAATTATAGAAATGAACCACAAAAATAGTAGAACCTTAGTTTAGTTCTCTCGATGCTGCTAGCACCAATTTGCACAAGTGAATTTTTCTGTGCACATACGATAATGTGGAAAATTCTATGGAATGTTTCGCTTGTACTCTTTTGAAAGCGCACTCCGTTCCTTGAAAATTAATTAACTAAACCATGCAGATTTGTGTGTTGTAGCACTTTTGATACTTATTGTAGGTCTGTAACTGGTTGTTTTTTTATTAAAAAAGGTTTGTACACTTTATCTGTTTAGTTTGGTGAAAAATGTGACATATAATATTTATCATTTGCAAGGACTAATCCATTATATGCTATTTACATAACGAGCTATTTTTACTTTTCATTTGTTGATTCATATTTTATATTATTGAGTTATGGTAGTGTTATAATTTTTCTGTCCATTAAAGCTGTGCAAGTTTGCTTTTGTAATGACAACGTAAGAATTTATGCCCATTTGTTTTATGTTGGACTATGATTCCTGGTTTGCGAAAATCCAGGTTTTGCATTCATTATTTTAGCTGTGTTATACTCGGTCCCTGGTTGTTGCCTTGTTGCAACAATGATGGATCCTTGTTAAACAGTTGATGGTATGCTCACATTAGTCACAGTAAAAAGCACACAGGTGGAGCGCATTTACAATTAGCCAAATCTTACATGTATACTCAACAGTCCCACAAGCAAAAACTATCTCTTCACCAGATCCAGCACAGTCGAATGGAAATTTATGGTATGGTTCTGTGACTTCACGCAGTTAGTTTTTTGGAAGCCCTAGGTGCACTTTCGTAAGATGCCTTTTATAGACTTGATTCTAACAACGGTGTGTGCCCAGAAGATTTGTTATTGTGCTAGTTGACCTAACATTCCTACATTCAACAACTGTTTCTGTACCTTACTAGCACCAGTACAGTTCATGTATAATCCATGGTATGGGACAAGTTTGATTGTTCACCCAAAGATGCTCATATGATACTTCATTAATTTTTATTGTTCCTTTTTATGTTGTAGGGTTTTAGTTTTTAAAGCTTCGCGGGTGAATGTGTTGCGTGCAGCCCTCGCGCCATGCTAATTATCTGAGGCTAACTAATAGCTGGAAGCTGTAGTAGGAAACAGTGTCTGCTATAATGCTTACATAAAGTGCTATAGCACCAGCAGGCTACCGTTTTATCCATGTGACCATTTCCTTTGGTTCATGCAGGCTTTCATGGTTAATGCACCACTTCGGCTCAAGCTAATGGGGATAGGAGCAGACTTTCAAGCAACATGAGCTAGGGACAGGAGTTGAGTGCAGTTGACAGGAGGCCGATCTCTTGTAGCCGGACAAAAGAACCTGACCAGCTGGGGCCTGGGCCACCGTTGATGATGTCGTTATTTCATAACTCAGAAAGTTTGTTTTCTCATGGAGAGTGGGGAGTGGACAGTGGAGAGCATAAAGGTTGCTTCCTGACGGAGCGAGATTGTGGTCGTTGTATATACTCCGGTTGGCTGGTAGTATCGCCGTAGGCGTTTAAACGGGTGTTGTACTATCCGGTTTTGTGTGCTCCTGCTGCTGGTTTTCAGCAGCACCGAATAATTTCGAGCAGTCATTTATTCTGGACCAACCGTTCGCTGATTGGAATAAGAATGTTGGGGCTTGGACGCATCATGCATCCATGGAGGCACATGCGCCGGTCACCCAGATCCCCAGAATCTTCCATTCCTGATGCGCATTATTGTGTGGAGAAGCCCCAGATTTGGGAGATGCTGATGTTCGTGGACGGTGCCCTGTCCAAACGGCCGAGACCTGCCCGTGTACAGGGACATGGCTGGATGTGCGGCCGCGGCTGGGCACGTGAGCAGCTAGCACGGTGTCCCGGACTCTGAGTGGGTGGCTGGCCTACCTCGGCACGCGTGGGCGACCGGCGGCGGGGAGGGCCCGGCGCGGCCTGGCGCGTTGTTGCCACGAAAGCGGCGTTTGCGGCTTGGGGCGTGGCCGCGTGGCGCTGTTCGCGCTCGCCCGGTATAAAAGGATTGCATTATGAATGGGTTGTGTCCGCATCGTATCTGTGACCGTGCTCTTTTTTCTGGAATCTGGATGCGACGATGGGCGCAGGCAGCTGGTGATTGATGGAGATCGGAGACAGGAACAGCGGTAGGTGTGAGCTTGAGCATCAGTACGGTCGAGAGAACTCCCGTGAATAAGCAGCTTCATTGAATGATAACAATCGCCGTGTTTTCTGGAACTCGGATGAACTAAAGTTTGATTTAGCTATAGAAAACTGTCGCATGTAATCCCAAAGTTGTGAGCTTTTGCTCGAAACGCTTTGAGAGGCAAAAAAAAAATGATTTAAGGATTTTGCTGCTTCACAATAGCCTCCAAATTTCGGATTTGTGCGGGAGGTTTATTTACCTGGTCTTTCATCTCCTTCTCTTATAGTTTTCTACCACCTTCCCAATCTCCGGCCATACCACGCTGTCATCTTCTCCGTCTCCGATGCCGTTGTCGTGAGGTTCAGGTGTCTCGGTAGGCTTAAGAGGGATGCCTTGTGCGTCGGCCTACCGATAGGAGGGAGGGATTTGTGGTGAGAAGGAAGGATTTAGGGTATGGGAGAGTAGGGAAAGGGGAGATTTGTTCCGTTGGATTTTGATTCAACAACAAAAACAAAATGGACCGCACAAAGCACTTGTTTGCATGCTTCTCTGAGTTAGTCGCTTCCAAAAACTAATTATAAAAGCTTTGAAAGAAACATTAAGACCTTAAAAAAAAACTATAAAGAACCAAGCATTTCGCTTGCATACAAAAACAAATTCCCCGTTGAAGATTGTAATTTTAATTTAAGTTGAACTAAAAAACCTATTTTTAGCGTCAAAAAGTAATTCGACTTATAGATACCGTGGAGCTTAGCATTCAAAGCCATTATTAGTGCCAATTTATGATTCAAGACATGCCAGCCGATTTAATCCTACGATTAGTAAGAAAAGACAGTCAATTCTAGATAACCGATTAGACCTTTAAACGACTGAACCTGTAAAACCACTTCCAAAAAGGGTAATGGAATTATCGGCTTAGATTGGTTCCAAATCAATAGGATCAAAGGGTAATCAAATATCACGATAATAAGGTCGACTAAATAATGGAGTATAGGTAAACAACCTACTACTAAGCCGATAAAATCATCAATGCAGCAAGAAGGTAAATGAACTACTAGCTAGCACAAGTAGGATGGGTATAAACACAATCGAAAACAAAATACGACGAAATTACTTAAAACTAGACCTAGTACGATGGAAGTAGATGATAATGAGCCATTATTAGTGCCAATTTATGATTCAAGACATGCCAGCCGATTTAATCCTACGATTAGTAAGAAAAGACAGTCAATTCTAGATAACCGATTAGACCTTTAAACGACTGAACCTGTAAAACCACTTCCAAAAAGGGTAATGGAATTATCGGCTTAGATTGGTTCCAAATCAATAGGATCAAAGGGTAATCAAATATCACGATAATAAGGTCGACTAAATAATGGAGTATAGGTAAACAACCTACTACTAAGCCGATAAAATCATCAATGCAGCAAGAAGGTAAATGAACTATTCCCTCCGTTATGAAACAGTTGTCGTTTTGGACATTGACACGATCTCCAAAATGCAACTTTGACCACTAAAAATTATTGTAATTTAATTTTAACATGCTTTAAAATTATACTTTTATGAAAGTTCTATTCGAAACGAATTCATCTATATGAATTTTATGCTTCAAATCTAAATGGTTTTGAAGTATTTATAGATAAAATGTTAAAACATTGACTTAGGACATGTCTAAAACAACAACTATTTCAGGATGGAGGGAGTACTAGCTAGCACAAGTAGAATGGGGTATAAACACAATCAAAAACAAAATACGACGAAATTACTTAAAACTAGACCTAGTACTATGGAAGTAGATGATAATGCAAAGATAGGTAAAAGGTAGATTGTATTGATTGATGATTGATCCTTTACACGCAAGAAGCCAAGTTTTTATATTGATCCTTTGCTCGGTCAAGAAGCCAAGTATTTATACGTGATATAGGCCCTCTTCGGTAGCTCGTTTTGCTGCGTTCTGTTCAGTTCTTGTCCGCCAGAAAAAAATCGAACGGTGCGCGCGGGAAGCTCAGGGTCACATGTAAACGCGAGGTGTCTGCATTCCACTGGTCGCGGCCACGCGGGGCAGTGCGCGGGAACGCGGGGCAGTGCGCGGGAAGCTCAACGAAAACCCAACTGAACGAGCGCCGAACGGCTTACCGAAGAGGGCCATAGTGTGTCTATGTCCATCACTTTCCTCTCGTATCCGGCATGATTTTATATGCAGTTGTCTCATGAGTGTTTTGCAATTGGGTTCTAGGAGAATGTGATGCTTATTTTGTGTTTAGATAGAGGCCTCCCTGTTATAAGGTTTGAATAATGAAAAATATCTTCGCCCCTTCTATTTTTTTGTAAAAAAAGTGTTTAGCTAGGATGACACTATATCAATAAAACCGTACTTGCTTAACGTAGTTAACTTTTGGACAATGATATATACATGTTGTGGTCCTCTTCGTTTTGCGGTTATGATTCGGTTTGCAAAATTTGTTATTTTTATAAAGACCATTCACTGTGACATGTTGTAATAATTTTTTGAGTTTTTGTGAGGTTTTTCTAATTTTTTTTTAAATTAAATAAATTAATGTTTTAGCCTTTCCAATTCTCTTTTTAAAGCCTCTTAAATTTCTTCAACTATAATCAAAATCAAACCACAACCGCAAATCAAATAGGGCCGTAGCGTTGTTCTTCTGATTTCCCACAAAGATGAAAATGAAACTTTATGGCATTGGGGTCGGGTGTTTTCGTAAATGCATAACTTGGCAGAAAAGGATGCCCCTCAATGCATGAATAGAACCAATATTGCATGTAGACGTACCGTTGCTACTTTCTAATCAATGCTGGCTATCTAAAACGAAGGGTAAATTGCATCACATATGCATAAAGTTGACACGACTTCTTATATACATTCTCTCTAAAACCAGATATTATTGTGCATGATGTTCCTTTTTAGTCGTCTCATTTCAGATCAAACCAGTCTCCGTAGATGGTTTTGCGGACGTGAGACACCAACTCAGTGTACACGTGGAGAGTTTTTGCGTTTAGCTCTATGAAGCAATGAATCTATCTATTATATATAAGTACAATAGCGAACATGCCCCCCCTCCACCTCGCCACGTGGCAGGTTTTTCGCCCCTCTGCGGCCACGTCACCCGAAATTCTCCAGCCGTCCGATGTTGATCTAGCGGTCTGAGGGAGGCGGTGGCTTCGGTGGTTCCTGTTTGGCCACGTCGCGCTTCCCCCCTTCTCAGTTTGCCTCCAGCCCTCTAGGGCCACGCCTCCGCGGCTCCTCCCCACGCCGCCTCTCAGCCTGCCCCGTTTCCTCGGCTCCTCCCCACGGAGCCCGCTCTCATCCCGCCCCGCCTCCTCGGCTCCACCCCACGTCGCCCGCTTTCATCCCGGTCGCGGCTGCTCCGCCTCGAAGGCCCAAGCCCGCCGACGCTGCCGCTTCTGCGTCGCCACCGCCGGCCCACGTCGTCTCCTCGCTTCTTTCGCCGGTGCGCCCTTGCATTGGTGGTGGGCGATGCGGATGTCAGGTCCCCGGGTCCGAGCGTGGCTCCCCGGCCGCCTCTGCTTCTCCCGTCCCCGCCTCCTTCGACACCGGCGACCCTTGACCGCTCGAGTTCACATCGGGGAGATGAGGTAAATTTGGGGAACTTCTTGATTTTACTAATTTGAGTATGTTGTTTGCATTCCACACTAATTTATCATGAGTTTATGCCAAAAAAGAGAGTAGATTTGAGGAAGTACGTCCCAGATGTTTGGGAGTTTCTTGCTGTCCTCTAGATTTGGGCAAAAATACGAATTTTAGGGTTACAGGTCCTTTGTTTGCTCATGTAAAAAATCTACATTTCATTCTCCCAAAGCCAATATTCAGTTGAATTTTTGTGCTTGCCATATGCAGTCTCCAGCATTCAGCGAGGTGCGGCCCTTCTCTAAGCACAATGCTATCTATGTCAATTGAAATTGTTCCCTTTCTTATTTGACTTGGCAAGAATTATAGATGCACAGGACTTCTACTCCATTTGTTGGAGTTATCTTTACCAGTTAAGCTTGAACGGTTGAACCTTTTTTTCACCGGGTCACTTTTTTCCAACAAGCCACCATTCCATGTGTTTTTGCTGATGTCAGGTGTATTAACCAGGAGACAAAATTGTGGTTTATTACACCTTTATTTCTGAGATTGCTTATGGTTACATCTCAGGATCCTGATGCAATTGTTATGCCTGCAGAGTTCGTTTTCATGCTGCCTTTCTTCCAATGCTAAGCGACAGCACCATCTTTTATATATGCTCTGTGCAAAACCAGTTAGAAAAGGCTCCTGATGTGAACGGTGGAGTTTATGCTAGCAATATCCCCTAAAATGGTGACGGTAGTTTCATCTCCTATACCAGAGGTGTTAGAATTATTGGGCCTGGCCCATTTAATATCTAAATAATTCCTGAAAAATCTCAAAGGCCCATGTATGCATGAGGCATGTGAAATTTCTTTAGTACCATATTGCTAGTGGGAGGAGTGGAGGGCATGCTTAAATAGTGGAGCTTGCTCCCTCCCACTAGAGAATGTGATGGGAGAGAGAAATAGAGAATCACACGCGCGCGCTCGCCTCGCCGGGCCGGGCCGGGCGGCGTGGGGGCGTGCGCACGGCACCTGCGTGAATGGTCCGCCGAAACCGGACCCTCGTGCTTGCACAGACGCAGCCTCCTTTTGCAGTTTTATTTCTTTTACTCTCCGGATTTTGCGGGACAGATATGGAATATGCA
>SPJY01033114.1:1296412-1350699 GCA_005191435.1 Raddia distichophylla | reverse complement strand
CTCGAAAACCTTATTCGCCCTCTCCCAGTGCAGGAGCGCTAGGATAGTGCGGTTCCGGAGACTTGTTCTCCCGTTTGATAGTGCATGCCGACGCACAGGACAGAGAAGGATGGTCGCGATGGCACAGCAAATGCGAGTGGCACAATCTAGGTTTTGTATCTCGTATCCAACTCCTGGCGGTGGCGATGGTTTATATAGGGAGAAACGCATGTATGCCACAATTGGTGCGAACGTTCTCACAATTAAAAACTGATCCGCAAAACCTGGAGAAGCAAAAGATTAAACTGTAAAAGGAGGCCGCACCCGCGCAAGTACGAGGGCCCAGTTTCTGGTTTCGGCAGACCATTCACGCAGGTGTCGTGCGCACGTGCCCCCCGCCCCGATGATCGCACGCGTGTGGTTCTCTATTCCTCTCTCACAACACATTCTCTAGTGGGAAGGAGCAAGCTTTACTATTTAAGCATGCCCTCCACTCCTCCCACTAGCAATATGGTACTAACAAAATATCACATGCCTCATGCCTTACATGAGCCTTTAAGATTTTACAGCAATTATTTGTCTATTAAATGGGCCAAAGCCAATAATTCCAACAAGAACTTGGGTCTGCATCATTTACTCGATCTTATCTTAACGTTTAAGGGATTTCTTTGTTCCAGTATTTTTTTTCCTGCAAGTATTCACTTCATACCCCAGTTATTTTCAATATTAGTATTTGCATTCGAGAAAAAGAATTTTTAAACAAATGTGATAAGTCATTTTATCCTATCCGTCCATGCATATGTAGGATTTGTTGAAAACCCGTGTAGGCCCACACACTCACATGTACGTCAGGCTTTGTTTCTTCGTCTAGGATTTCATTTGTTATGATTACACACGCATGCACGATCCATTTCAATTCCTTAAGTGTACTTTAGTTAGGGCATGCATGGGCGGGTAGTTTGACATGCATGCAAGGATGAGTGTGTTTGTGTGGCCACTACAGGAATCTGTAGCAGTGTCGGCGGCTAAAGGCCCCGACACAGGTCAAAATACCGCTGACATTGACCTTTGCTAGCCGCCGACAAAAGTTCGCCGACCCTGCTTGGCCGACATAACTGCATTTTGTCGGCGGCCCCGCCGACAAAACTGAAACCTGGGGCAGGGCTCCCGTGCGGTTATTCTATTTCGACGGCATTTGTAACCGCCGACATAGTCTTTGGCAAACGGTCCGATCCTATCACGGCGCTCTGACTTGTGGGGTCCATGTCACGAGCGAGAAGGCGACACGTGTCTAAAACTATGTCGGCGGCCAGATGAAAAACCGCGGACACAGATCCTTCCTGGCGAGCTCCCAGGCCCCTCTGGCACTAATCTATGTCGGCGGCATTTAGTTTGGCCGCCTACATAGACATGGTCTATGTCGGCGGCATTTAGTTCGGCCGCCTATGTAGACATGGTCTGTGTCAGTGGCATATATTTAGGCCGCCGACATTGCCCTTGGTCTGTGTCGGCAGCTCAAATATGGCCGTCGACACTGTTATATTAGTAGCAGCAAATATTGCTGCCAATTTATAAAAACCTTCAAATTCAACCTGCAAAATAACCCAATTCACAACATATATCCAATTCTCAATTCACACATTCACATCCACACATATTTAGAAGCTCGCCACCACGATTTCGAGCCCAAATACAACCACATCATCGCAAAACACTAAATAATCGATAAATACAACCACATCATCGTAAAACACTACTAAACCATCGAAACCACATATATACAAGTCATACAAAAAAGTCCACATACAAGGCTTATAGTTCGAATAGATATAAAGTATAGAAAGAACGGAATTAAGACCCTAACTACATCTCGTGCGGGCCGCCGCCACTCAAGTCGTAGTCGGGGTCAGGATTGAGGATGTTGGTGACAAACTGCTCGAGCGGAGACCCCATGCCACTGTCAACATCCCCCTGCGAAGCAATCACCACCGGCGCAGCCGTACCTGAGCCAGACTTCTGCAAAAGAAGATGAATTGTCATATTTCTATAATTAGAGGCATTGCATTATTTGGATAAAATGACATGGTTGCAAAATAGAGGCAATTCATTATAAGTGGATACAAAATTAGACAAAATGACATGGATCAAACGACATGGTCGCAAACTTACCCCGGTGAAGGCCTCAGTGTTGATGGAAAATATGCCATTGGGAATTATGGTAGTGGCACGAAAGCAGGAGCAAAAGTAGGGGCTACCTATGTGGTTAGGGCCCCCTGCGTCTGCGTCATCACCGTAGGCATCTGCAGCTGGCTAGAGGAGCCGGTCCCCGCCTGCTGGAACCCATGCTGATCAATAAGAGAGGTTAGCAAATGAACTTAGCTGGAATGATAAATTTGTGAGCAATGCATGTGTAAATACCTGTTGGTAAGCCGCAGGGGGAGCATGTTCTGTTCTTGGATGGCCTTCACATTTTCCATGGCCGCATATCGCTCCCTTCGCTCCTCCTCTCGCTCCCTTCGCTTCTGCTCTCGCTCCGCATCTCGCTGCGCCTTCTCCTCTCGAAGCTGTCGGTTTTGTTCTTCCAATTCAGCGATGTGCTTGTTCTGAGCTGCGGAGGCCTGTCGTCGACGTCTTTTGACCTCTGGCTTGTACGCGTCGGGCGGCACGACGGCGTTCATACAGCCGTACTTGCCGTGAGCCCGCCGACCAAACTGGTCGTACAGGAGCACAGGGTCAACCGGCATCTCCTCGGGGTCAACCTCTTCCCCGTGCTTCTCCCTCAAGGCTCCATTGTATGTATCCTGCCAACAATTGAGATGTGCGATATTTGTTCAAGAACGACGGTTGTCTAAAGAATTGAAATAACAAGTTTTAAACACTTCCAATCAGCTCCTGAGCAGGCGTCGGCATCGGTGGCTGGGTCCCGTCTGGCCGCACACGCGGCGTGTGTGCAACCCTCCAAACCACTCGGGGAGGAGAGAGGGGGCGGCGCGGTGGGGGCGGCGGCGGCGCAGGGAGATGGCGGCGGCTCGGGGAGGGAGGAGAGGGCGGCGCGGTGGGGCCAGCGGCGCAGCGGGGACGGCACAGTGAGGTGGGGGACGGCGGCGGGGGCAGGTGGCGGCGCTGTTCGGCGCGGGCGGCGGCGGCGCAGGGCGTTGGCTCGTGCGCTAAGTGTGTGCTAGGGCACTTAGCGCATGGGTCTCTTCTTTTTGTAACTGGAAAGGCAATGTCGGCGGTCAGGGCCACCGACATTGATAAAAAAAACCGCCGACACTGCTTAAAATAACAGCTTTATAATTTGCCGGACCCACTCGTCGGTGACAAAGGTCAGTATCGGCGGCACTGAATCTACCGCCGACATAGATTAAGCAGTGTCGGCGGCATAGAATAGACCGCCGACATAGATGAACCAGTGTCGGCAGCCAAAATATATACCGCCGACACAGACCCTCCCCACCTCAACCCCGCCTTCTCTCCGCCCCTCCCCGGGCCCACGGGGTGTACGCTAGGTGCCAAGTGGCTTCCTAGGTCATGCTACTGGCATGAGGCCTCATTGGACCGGGGAGTGCCGTCTCGGCTCGAGCTCTACGGCGACTTCCTTTGTAACCTTAACGTCGTATCGGCTTTCGGGCTCGATCGGCTTATGGTTCCAAAGGAAGTCGTCGTAGAGGTCGACCTGAGACGGGACTCCGCGGTCCAATGAGGCCTAATGCCAAAAGGATGACGTAGGAAGCCACTTGGCACCTAGCCTACACCCCGTGGGCCCGAGGGAGTGCCGGAGAGAAGGGGGGTTGAGGGGGGAGGGTCTGTATCGTCGGCTTCCTATTCGGCCGCCGAGATTGGTCCATCAATGTCGGTGTCCTTGTCTCTAGCCGCCTAAATTGTCTTGCTCAATGTTGGCGGTTAAATGTGTGGCCGCTGAGACAGCCCCTCCCCCTCAAGCCCATATTCTCTATGCCCCTACCCCGTGCCCATGGCCGTGTTTGCTAGCTGCAAAATGCCTTCCTAAGTCAAGGAATTGCCATGAGGCCACGTTGCCCTGGGGAGTGCCATCTCGCCTCGAGCTCTACGGCGACTTCAAAGGAAGTCGCCTAGAGGTCGACCTGAGACGGGACTCCACGGTCCAATGAGGCCTCATGGCAAAAGGATGATGTAGGATTCCACTTGGCACCTAGGCTACACCCCGTGGGCTCGGGGGAGTGCCGGAGAGAAGGCGGGCTTGAGGGGGGATGGTCTGTATCGGCGGCCTCCTATTAGGCCGCCGAGATAGGTCCATCAATGTCGGCGGCCTTGTCTCTAGCCGCCTACATTATATTTGTTAATGTCGGCGGTTAAATATTTAGTCGTCGACAAAGCCCCTCCCCCTCATGCCCATGCTCTCTATGCCCCTCCACCAGGCCCACGGCGGTCTTTGCTAGCTGCAAAATGCCTTCCTAAGTCATGGAATTGGCATGAGGCCTCGTTGCCCTGGGGAGTGCCGTCTCGGCTCGAGCTCTACGGCGCATTCCTTTGAAACCATCACGGCGTATCGTCTTCCGGGCTCGATCGACTTACGGTCCAAAAGGAACTCGCCATAGAGGTCGACCCAATACGGCAATCGCCGGGCCAAGGAGCCCTCATGCCAACAGCATGACCTAGGAAGCCACTTGGCACCTAGCCTAGACCTGTGGGCCCGGGGGGGCTAGGGAGAAGACGGGCTTGAGGGGGGAGGGTCTGTATCAGCGGTCATACTAAATACCGCCGATACTAATGGACCTTTCTCGGCGGCATAACAATAGGCCGCCGACACAGATGCTAGAGGAAACATACAAAAAACTGTGGAGCCATTACATGTTGAATAAACAAATTTGCTCACTTGGTCATCAGCGCGCGGCGCAGCGCGGGCTCCCTGCAGCTCGTGGGTTCGAGCCCCCTGCGCCCCTGATTTTTTTATTTTATATGTGTCGGCGGCCTGGGGTATGCCGCCGACGCAGATGGTATCTAGGCTCCGCCGCTGGCCCGGCATGACAGCGACCTCGCCTGACTGACGCGTGGGACCTCTTAAACGTCCGCCTGTTCAACCCGTTATTATTCCGTCTGGGGGAGTGTTCAATGTCGGCGGTTCTAGTGTAGCCGCCGACATATATTAATTGGTGGCCTCCAAATTTGAATTTTCATTTGGCGGGCGGGAGGGGACTAAGCTGTCTCGGCGGCGGAGCTTTAGCCGCCGAGACTATCTTCCTCTGTGTCGGCGGCTGGCTTTGGGCCGGCGACATTGGTTTGTCGGCGGCTCCTGGCCGCCGACACTAACTTTTCTGGCCGCCCACGTAGAATTCGTTTCCTGTAGTGATTTCTTATTTAGAGAAGGGTCCAATGGGTGGTTTTAGCAGAGTTTGAATGGTTCTCTTGATAGTAAGAGTTATTTTCTAGTGTACGCTATATTTTACATGTGAATCAACATTTTTCAAAGGTCGGAGTCGACGACATTTGCAATGTCGGAGTTTTAAGATGGAAAATATTGAAGATAAAGGGTGGAAATGTCAAATCTAGGTTTTTAATAAATTTATGGAAAATGCTTCTGGCCGAGCGTCCGATTCATCGGACGGCCGGCCCAGCCCACGCACGCGCAGGAGGCAAGTTGCTGCGCTAGCTAGCTATACATTGGCCACAGAAACTTTTTTTATTATGCTTTTTTTTCATTTCTCTTTTTGTATCTTTTTCATTTGGATTCCAAATTGCGTAGTACAAATTTTATAATTCATCTAAATTCCTAATGAACCCATTTTAAATACTTTTCCTATTTTTTGAATTTTTTATATTTATTGGTAAAATTGTTACAGCAGACAAGATAGATTGTTCCAGGAGGCTAGACATATTGTTCCAGTAGACCAAATACATTGTTCCAATAGTACATAAATTATGGTCCACCAGACTGGACATATTGTTTCCAATTGGTTTAGCCTATTATTCCAGCAGACTAAATACACAGTTCCAATAGGTATACAAGTTGTTCCATCAGACTAGATCATTAGACATTTTAGTTCAAATTGGTTTTAGCCTATTGATCCAGCAGACTAAATATATTGTTCCAATAGGTATATAAGTTGTTCCATCAGACCAAATACATTGTTCCAATTGGTTTTAGGCTATTGTTCCAGCAGACCAAATACATTGTTCCAATAGCTATACAAGTTGTTCCATCATACCAAATACGTTGTTCTAATTGGATTCAGCCTATTATTTCTGCAGACCAAATACCAAGTTGTTCCATCATATTAGACGTATTATTTCAACATGCCAAATTAATTGTTCCATTAGTATAGACAAATTGTTCCAGTAAAATTTATATAGCAACATGCGTCTTGTTTTGTTCGAAAAAATACGAGGAACACGTTGGTGAAAACGGTTTGTGGATTGGAACTCCCAGTCAAAAGTTATGATCGTTTAAAGAAGGAAAAAGTGCCAGTTTGGTCCTCAACTTTCACGTTTTCGCCAAATTCGTCCCTGAAGTCCAAAACCAGTTTTGGCACGTCCCTGATCTTTTTAAATCGTGCTGATTAAGAGAGTTACGGGTGCCAAGGGAGACACCGACTGCTACAGTTCGGAGCGAGGTAGCGGAGGCGATTTGGGGGCGATTCATCTCGCCCCTCCAGATCCAGCCAAAATCGCCTCCTTGGCCGGCTGCTCCAGCGCCGGCGAGGTGGGGTTTATGGCGGGGATCGTGGAGGGGCGGGCTTCGGTCACCGCCATCTTGGTAGGTGTCCAGGAAGGAGGCTCGGCGCAAGTTCACCGCCCAGATATGCTGTTCTTCGTCTTCTCCGGCGTTCGTCCGGCCTGGGTAGCAAAGGAGCGGATCTAGGCGGTGGTTGTTCAGGTACAGTAGTAGTGGTGGTGGTAGGAGTTTTAGGTTTTTGCTTTTGGAGGTGTTTGTGGCGTTCGGGTTTGTGAGATCGTTGGGGGCGGAGCTTCTTCTTGCCGGCTCTTCGTCGGCTTTGGAGTTCCCTCTGCTTCTTCGCTCTTTGCAAGCGGCGCGACATATCTCTCCGTGAATAAGGTGTCTGCTTGTAGACCTCGGCGGCGCTTGTTGGCTTTTGCTGAGCTTGCGTCGTTGGTAGGAGGACAGAATCCTCGTTTTGCGGTGGATACTTTTGTGGAGAAAGAAGTATGAAGGTTTCGATGCAGGAGACTCCGGCGTCGTTCTTGGTGCCGAAGATGACGGTGGTGGGTGGTAGCATGGGTTCATTTTCCTCGATCTTGGTCGCAATGGATTTAAGTTCCCCCTCGTTCACTCTTGGTTTTGACCTGCGGATCCATAACCTTCTATGGTTTCGGCCGGAGGATTTGGGCCTCATGGTGCCACCGACTCCGCTAGCCTTCGTTCCCAGCGACGGCGTGGTGAGAAGGAAAAGTTTCTGGCAGTGCTCGTCGTCTCAGCCCTCTAGGGACTTGGTTGTATTTTTTTATTTTCATAGGGGTGTGTTTGTAATTCGTTAGATGCTGCGTGAATGAAAATGTGGTTTCTTTCTCAAAAAAAAAATCGTGCTGATTTGGTCCCTTAACCGGTCAAACCCGGATTGGAGGACGGTTTTAGCTGATGTGGCGCTCATGTGGCAGATTCCGCTTACATGGCAATCTACATAACACTCCATGTGGCTTTTTTTTCACGAGTAACAAAACAGTAGGAAAAATAATTTTTTATAAATTCATAAGTTGCTCAAATGAACAAGTTGTTTATACAACAACTATGCGTCACGAAATTATCTACAATTTTTGTGTTCAACCCAAATTCATCCGAGCAACATAAGACCTCGAAAATAGCGAATTACCGAGGACGGTGCCGTCGGCACGAAAGCAGGCAGCGGAAAAATAATTTTTTTAGAAATTCATACGTTGCTCAAATGAAAACTTTATTTATTCAAAAAAGATGCGTCTCAAAATTATATACAACTTTCATGTTCAAACAAAATTCATCCGAGCAGCATAAGACCTTGAAAATGGCGAATTACCAAGGACAGTGCCGTTGGCCAGAAAGTAGGCAGCGGTAAACTAATTTTTTAGAAATTCATACGTTGCTCAAATGAAAAACTTATTTACGTGAAAATGATGCGTCTCGACATTATCTACAACGTTCGTGTTCAACTCAAATTCATCCGAGCAACATAAGACCTCGAAAATGGCGAATTACCAACGATGGTGCCGTTGGCCCGAAAGCAGGCAGCGGCAAAATAATTTTTTAGGAATTCATACGTTGCTCAAATGAACAACTTGTCTACATGAAAAATATGTGTCTCGACATTATCTACAACTTTCGTGTTCAACCCAAATTTATCCAAGCAGCATAAGACCTCAAAAATGGTAAATTACCGAGGACGGTGCCGTCGGCCTGAAAAAAAAAAGCCACGTGGAGTGTTATGTAGATTGCCATGTAAGCGGAATCTGCCACATGAGCGCCACATCAGCTAAAACCGCCCTCCAATCCGGGTTTGACCGGTCAAGGGACCAAATCAGCACGGTTTTGAAAGATCGGGGACGTGCCAAAACTGGTTTTGGACTTCAGGGACGAATTTGGTGAAAACGTGAAAGTTGAGGGACTAAACCGTCACTTTTTCCTTTAAAGAAAAACGAAAAAAGAAATCATCGCTGACGTCAGCGATGACATCATCACGAATTGTTCCGACGGAGGCGCGCATTGTTCCGAGCGTTGACACGAATTGTTCCGGCAGTGCTGCGAATTATTCCGGCGGAGTTTTTTGGCTGAGTACTGCCTCTGTGCGTTTGGCCAGGGGAGGCGCCCGGCCCAAATTAATTTGGTCAGATGTCCAACCCCAAGCTAAACCCCTTTATTTTTGGTAATAAAATTTTTAGGGAACTTTTGGAAATTTGTAAACCATTTCAGTTTTTTTTTAAAATCTATATAGAAATAGGGAAAAAAGATTTATTTAAGCTATATATCATAGAATAAGATTTAACATTTTTCTAAAACATCCCAACAAATTATAGATTTTTCAAAAAAATTAATAATTTTGAATTATGCTTGGATATTTTAAAATGAAATCTTAGATGTATTTCAGAAAAATAAATTGGAAAAGGGGAATTACCATAGCGATGGGGTGAACAAAATTGGGCCTAGCACATTCACACGCGTGGGGCTGAGGCAGAGGCTGGTAAGCGAGGCCGGTGATTGGGCCGGTTTGCCGCTTAAAGCAGTGATCAAAGGCCCAAAACAAATTGAACTCTGAATTTGAAGTTTAGCTTCCAAACGGCAAATTTGAAGTTTGAAAAAAAAAATAAATGAGTTCAAAATTGTCAATGAATATATTGAACACTGATGACTTTTACTAACTCAAGTCTAAAGTCGCGTGAATCTCGACGACTTGTGCACAACACAGATAGACGTACATGGGAAATCCTCCAATCCTTGCAGATGGGTCTATTCAAACAAGAGAGAGACTAATCTTGTAATATTTACAGCATTCCGAATGCAGCTCCAAACAAGAAAGGATTTGTTGCAACTAAGGCCTTGTTTGTTTAAGGTCCTGTTCTTTTGTGTTGATCTAAACGGCTGAATAGCTGAACGACTGAAATGAATGAGCTTCGAGAGCTCCTCAAGGTAGTCTCAAGATTTGGATCCATTTCGTTTGACTCGCTTTTTAAAGCGTTAGGACCTACCTTTAAAACATTGAAAAAATGGACTCAAAAACCTCAAATCATATGCCTTTTCAAAACGTAGATAAGTCGTTAAGCTGTTAAGACGTTAAGCTGAAAAGAACAGGGCCTTAGATTAAATTAAATGAGAATTTGTTATTTTTATATAAGCCAAACGATGTAATATTTTATATTTATTTTTGTGGTGTTTTGAATAGTTCTCCTTATAAAAAAATCATAATTTTTAAAATTTTTTAAAACGTCTTTCGAAGGGTTACAAATTTGCTCCAGTAAAACACAACTCAACTTTAATCTGAAACAAACAAGGCCTAAGTCAACCACCAAGGCAATTGCACAGACAACAATAAATTAGGCAACAATTTGTTTTTAAAGTAAGTATTGATTAAGTTGAGTTTACATACATGCAGCTTCTAAAATTAGCGAAAGGTGCTCCTCATTTCCTTCCCCTCCAACGCCACTGGCCAATAATTACCTAGCAATTCCTAGCCTCATACCATACAATCGAACATGTCAAACACCAGCATCTTGGCAATGATCATCCGCCATCGTCAACCCCGCGCTGAGGGGTATAATGTCCGGCGGCCGGCCGGGCCCTCGCCCATGATCGGTTGTGAAAATTTTGTGACATCTGCTTCCCATGGCGATGGAGAACAAGCAAGATTCCCAGGTGATCATGGGCCGGTACAGACTCGGGCACCTCCTCGGCCGCGGCAACTTCGCCAAGGTCTACAAGGCCCATAGGGTGGCCACCGGCGAGGCCGTGGCAATCAAGGTGTTCGACAAGGAGGCCGTGCGACGGTCCGGCACGGTGGCGCAAGTGAAGCGCGAGGTGGACGTGATGCGGCGGGTGCACCACCCGCATGTCGTCCGCCTCCACGAGGTGATGGCCACGCGCTCCAGGATCTACTTCGCCATGGAGTACGTGAGCGGCGGTGAGCTCTTCGCACGCCTCTCCCGAAACACGCGCCTCCCGGAGCCCGTCGCGCGTCGCTACTTCCGGCAGTTAATCACGGCCGTCGAGTTCTGCCACAGCCGTGGCGTCTACCACCGCGACCTCAAGCCTGAGAACCTCCTCCTCGACGCCCGCGGCGACCTTAAGGTCTCCGACTTTGGCCTCAGCGCCCTTGCCGACGGCAACCCCCGTACGCTTGGCGGCGACGGCCTCCTACACACCACCTGCGGTACCCCAGCGTATGTCGCTCCCGAGGTTAGCTATAGACATTCATAAAAAAATGTCGTTTTAGGCATTAAAATAGTATTCAAAATGCGACTTTAACCATAAAAAATATCATTACAATTTGTTTTAACAATTCAGAAAATTTATATATTATGGAAGTACTTTAATTTACCAATCCAAATAATTGATTTATATAGATAAAGTTTTAAAACTTTAACTTAGATGACAAGTCTGAGACACCAATCACACCATATATTCTAGAGGGTATTACAGCGTACATCCGTATATATGATCAATCGACGTGTACAATTTTTTTGAAGCAAATTAACGTGTACACTATATATGTGGCCAACTGGCCATGCATGGTACGTTCTTGGTGCAGGTGCTCCTGAAGCGTGGCTACGACGGCGCAAAGGCGGACATCTGGTCGTGCGGCGTGATCCTCTTCGTGCTTCTGGCCGGGTACCTCCCTTTCAACGGCGCCAACCTGGTGAGCGTGTACAAGAAGATCACGGAGAGCGACTACAAGTGTCCGCCGTGGTTCTCCGTCGACGTGCGCAAGCTCCTGGCCCGGCTGCTCGATCCCAACCCCAAAACCCGGATCACCATCGCCAAGCTCGTGGTCAGGCCCTGGTTCCAGAAAGGCGCCTGCCCTCTGGTCGACAAGCCCCTCGCCACGAGGGACACCGCGGTGCTGCTCGGCAAGGAGCCCAGAGGGCACCACCTCCACGGCGACGGAGACGACGAGGACGACGACGCCCGGGAGAGGAAGAGGTCCAAGGTGACCGTGTCGTCGCCGGCCATCAACGTGATCAGGCCGTCGAGCATGAACGCCTTCGACATCATCTCGCGGTCGAACGGGCTGGACCTGTCCAAGATGTTCGACGCGGAGCACAGGTCGGAGGCGCGGTTCTCAAGCAGGGAGACCACGACGGCGATCGTCTCCAGGCTGGAGGAGTTCGCGGAGGCAGGAGGTTCAGCTTTAAGCTGAAGGAGAAGGGGAGGGTGGAGCTGGAGGGGACTGATCAGCAGGACGGGCGGAAGGCGGCGCTGGCCATCGAGGCGGAGATCTTCGAGGTGGGGCCGTCCGTGCACGTGGTGGAGATGAGGAAGACCGGCGGCGACTCGCTCGAGTTCCGGGACTTCTACAAGCAGGAGCTGAAGCCGTCGCTGGGGGACATCGTGTGGGCGTGGCATGGCGGCGACTCGCCGCCGCCGGCGCTTGTGCCGCCGCCGGCAACGAGATCGGTCGCGGAGCGTTCTTGATTTGCTGATGAGAGGCGTCCCGACTCCCGATCCGCGTCTCTCTTGTAATTGCTCCCATCCAGGGACCAGGGCTGGCTCCTGCATATATACATGTAGCCGCCAGCCTGACCAGATCACCTACTCGGTTATGCATGAATGCAATTGATCTGATTCTCGTGCCACTGGACCGTATGACTTGCCGTTCTAAAAGCAAAAGGGTTAATTCATCAAAATAATTCGATCCACTCCTCGAGTTTCCCGGCTTATCTCTAACCCTTGGTCATGTTTTGAGATTTGTGCAGAGGTCCCACCTATCTTGGTTTTTTGAAGAAAAAACCTGTGAAATTTTAAACCAAAAGTAATTGGGTACTCCTTCCTCTTCTCCTCCTCCTTCCTTGAGTATGTACCTGTCGTTGTTGTTGACGACCACTATCCCGATCGTGCATGGCCACCGTGGCACGGCCTCAACACGGGCTCGATCGACGCAGGGCGGCGCATAGTGGCCCACGCGGTCAACATGAGCACCATTGAAGAGGAGGCCGATGTGTACTTTTAGGCAGCCTAGACATTGTTGAGATCCCATCGGCCGACATTTTGGGCATGGATTCTACCGGCAGAGACTAAGGATTTACATTTGGCATGGATATTGCCTGCAATCAATTGGTATCAATTTCTCTAGCTTGATGAAGATAGATATTTAGCAATAAATTTTATGCTGCATGCGGTTGTTTTCTTCTATCTAAATGCTTTCTTTTCTTATATGATTGTGTGCATCTAATGATGGCAACATATCCAGTGCAAATGGTTATTCAGTGCTAATATGCTAACAGTAAATCTGAAACATCAGATCCATAAGGAGTGGCCCAGATCTGAAAAGTTGGAAGCTCCTTTTCATTTGAAAAGTCAGGGGGGGTTTCGTGAAAGTGTTTACGTGAGAAAAGTGACTTACACCTCTCCAGATCTGGGCTGTTCCTGATGGATCTGATGGCCTAGATATATTGTTAGCATGTTAGCACTCAATGGGCATTTACACTGGATACGTCCTCTCTAATGATATATAGACATATTTCAAATCTATGTTTACAATAGGCGGTAGCGGCCCCACTTGTAGGTGGGCATAGATATTCCACTATGGTGAAGTAGATTTTTTACGCGTAGCCGTGTAGGTGGGCATAGATGATCCACTTCAGTGAAGAATTCATATCAATTAAAATAAAAATAATACAAGTAAAAGTCCATGCTAGTTCAAAAAAAGAGTTTGCATCGACTTCAAAATTATATAAATAAGAGTGCATGTCACATTAAAAGAAAAGTGGTTCATATTGACTATATAAAAAGCAAAAAATGCATAAATTTAAAATAAGAAAATAACAGAAATAGAAGTTTATATAAAAATAGGGAAATAAGATAAATTAATACGTGAGACGTCGTGCATAACAGAAATAGAAGTTTATATAAAAATAGGGAAATAAGATAAATTAATACGTGAGACATCGTGCCTTTTTAGGGCGTGTTTGGTTGCTGCGCCCTGCTCAGCCTGGCTTGCGCGAGCCAGACCCGCGGGAAACGGCCGATTTCGGCGTTTCCGCGCGTGCAAGCGCGCAGGCTTGCGCTGAGGCAGTTTTTGCCTGTGGCTGCATCGCACGATGCAGGCCGGCACGACGCGCGCAGCCAACCAAACACCCGCGCAAGCGCGGTCAACTGCATCGCACGATGCAGGCTGGCGCGGCGCGAGCAACCAAACACGCCCTTAATTTTAATTTAAATCGGAGAGAACGGAGACCTCCTGCCAGCGAGTGGCCAGCCGCGCGATGTTCTCGCTTCTCACCGCTCCGATCCACGGCTTCTGGGTGCCGAGTGGCGCACAGGCATTTTAGAGAACAGATGGGCTTGCCAGATGCCGGTGAAAACGGGGCAACGCTAGTAGATTGCTTCAAGTGTTGAGGCCCTTCTCCCCAGACCGGTGCGGCGCTGTGCTGCCCATCGTCCAGAGCCCAGCTGCCCATTCGCAGAGCAAATGCGCCGCGGCCCACGCGTCGCGCGCGCATGCAGCCTCCGCGCGGCAGAAACCACGGCGCCCCCTCGCGCCCAGCCCCGCATTGCGCCGGCCACGCCGTACGCGCCCAGCACGCGAGTGACCCGGAGGCACCAAATTACTTGCTGCATGATGTTGGGGTAAAGCAATGTTCGAACAACACTACTAGAGAAGCACCACCCAATAGTTCACATGTCATTGGCCTCAAGAAAAAAGAAACAAGAAAGGGTGGATCAAAAAAACGAAAAGGAAGTTGGGTTGAAAAACTACCTAAAAACAAGAAGAATGGACCTTGGGTTGAAAAACTACCTAAAAACAAGAAGAATGGACCTGAAAAAGAAACAGTAAGCTATAATTAACCAAAATTGCTAGTTCTTATTTTTTTGAATGACCTTTGATAGCTGATTTTGTTTTATTGTAGGGGTCAAGGAAAAACCAACCTGAAAAGGCACCACTTCCTAATTATGATTTCATAGAAACTTATACACAACTATTGACGGTATGGCTCTCTCTTGCTTACTTATTTGAAATTTATTCCACATCTAGCCCATGTACAGGACTTGTGTATTTCAGGGTCACTCAGATGGGCAAGAACTTGGCTTTGATAATGGAGACCCAATATATTGAAATATAGTTCTACCATGCTACTGACTACATGGGGTTACTGCTTAATTATTTTGGGGCTACTAAAAACAGGGTAGTGTTTAGTCTGTGTGTGGTTGCTAGTTGTTACAGGTGTAACCTGTATTTTGGATGTATATGTTCAGGGCTCACTATTTTGGTTTCATCACTGAAAATTGAGTGCTTCTTAGTAACCCGACTGTTAACTTCCATTGTGGATATTTTGGTCTTGGTATGCTTCACTTTTGTTCTGCTCTTCAGAGTATCACAAACATATGTCTTCTGTCTGATGCTTGTGATATGTTCTCAAAATATAGTGCAATTCTTCAGTTTAGATCAGAACTGAGAAGATTGTCAGTACCAGGAGAGGCATGTAAATGCCATGATTCCATTTTACCCATTTTCATTTTTTTTCATGTACCCTACAGCTTCGACCAGGTAATTCAATTTATACCAAGCTGAAAGCAGTGGGTTTGTTCATATTACTTCCTAAAGCTTCAGTTCAGCCATGTACCAGTTTGCTATATTCACTGGGCTTCAAGTGGCTCGTGGGCCTGCGTTGGATGGTGAGGGAACGGCTGGATGGTTGGACTGCCTCTCTGCAGTCAGTTTTTCAACATCAGAGGATGCGCTTGCGCGGAATACCACGGCGCCCCCTCGTCCCCAGCCTCGCATGCGCCGGCCACGCCGTACGCGCCCAACACGCGAGTGACTCGCGTGCGTCGAACCCCGCGCCGGCGGAAGGCGACGGCCGACGGGTGATGTGCATGGAACGCGAGGCCAGAATCCATCGACCCCTCCGCCCTCTCGCCCGCCCGGCGCTCGCGCCGCTGCCTGCACACACACGTCGCACCCTCCCGCCCACGTCGGCACCGGCATGCCCCCAAATACGTAACCAAGGGAATCGTAAAGTCCACCGCCGCAGAAGAAAATTTGGTGCCACCCGATGCCACCGTTGCACCTAGAGAGATAGAGAGAGGGAGGAAATGAGTTAGAGAGAGAAAGAGAAGGAGAGAGAGGGAGAGAAAAGAGGGTGCCAAGATAACTTATATGGCATCGGGTGCCGTATAATTTTTTTCCCACTGGCGCCGCCGCCACTCCCACCTCCAAAGGCCAAAGCCGGGCCGCCGCCGCTCCCACCACCTCCTCTCCGGGTCTCCAGCAACGACGGAACCATCCTAGTGGTGCCGGTGCGTTGTGGGCTATATATAAGAGCCCGATGCGCAAATTAACGGAGAACGATAGAGGCGAGACGAACAACTCCCAGAGCCGAGAGCAGAGAGCGCGTATCGGCATATGGATCTAGATGCGATTAATGGTGGTTTGGAACGCATTCATGCACGCAGTTTGTCCAGATTAATAATGCAAGAAACCACGGTGCTAGGCTAGGCAGATGCTTCGGATCATGTACACAGGTAACAGGTTGCAGCAAGATGGGTGCAGAATGGCGAGCAACGGATCGAGCAAGTCATGGGTTTGGGGGGTTGGAGGTGGTGGCTGCCTCCCTCCGGCGGCTCCAGTCGTGCACCGAGAGGTGCAGCTGCTTGGCGGCCACCAGCGTCTCCACCGCCTGCCGCGGCGTCAGGATCTGCGTCGCCAGCTCCCGCGCTGTCGCCAGCCGCAGCTCGTCGGCCTCCTCCAGCAGCTTGGCCAGCGCGGTCTTGAAGCTCTCCATCGCAGCGTCCACCTCGGCGTCCACGCCCCCCGTCCCCGCTGCCGCAAGACGGCCGACCAGGCCGTCGCAGCCGGTGCTGCCGACGTAGCCGTGGTCTCCGCCGCCCACGGCGCCCCTAGCCGCTGCCGCCGCGCTCTCCCAGATGATCGGCAGCAGCGGCTGGTTGGCGATATCCTCCTGCAGTGTGGCCAGCCGCTCCGTGAGCAGTGAGCACGTCCTCCTCGCGCAGCGTCCGGCGGTGGAGGTCGTTGATGCGCTCCAGCTGCCTGGCCGTGATCCCCAGGAGGCCGGCGCCCGCGCCGCTCCCGGCGGCGGCGCCCCCGAGTCCGCCGATGAGCTCCTCGACGTGCGCCTCCAGGCCCTCGCCGGAGAGCGAGTACATGAGCCGGATGGTGAGCGACGGCCGGCAGCCTCCGAGCCAGAGCACGGAGTTCTCGAAGGGCGTGCACCACGGCGGCGCGAAGAAGGCCGCGCCGTCGTCCTCCCGCGCCATCACGCGCCGGCTGCCGGCGTACCCCTCGTACCAGCGCATGCACCGCTCCACCGCCGCCCTCAGCTCCTCCTCCGTCGCCCTCCCGGCTGCGGCATTGGCCGCCGCCGTCGCCAGATCCCCGAGCCCCGCCTCCTGGTCGGCGATCCACCGCTGGTAGCACGCCGCGTACCGCGCCATGCCCATCTCGCCGACGAGTATGCAAAAGCAACCACCCCTCGCTTCAGTTTTGTGTCCGCTCCCTCGCCGTGATCTCACCTCCGTCCTGCCCTTTCTGCATGGTCCGTGGCCGGCTTGTTTGCTTCCCGGGGTATATGTAAGCAGCGAGGGAAACCTGGTGCCGGAGACGCTGCTGAGACCTGAGAAGTAGAGGAGCTAAAGCCGCTGATGTGGAACGCATGGATGCACGTAGGCTGCTGTGTGACTGTGTCGGAGCCTACGTGGAGAGACGTCTCTCTGACGACGGCGACGAGCGGAAAGACCGGGTAAAAGGACACCGGAGATTGGAGACGGTAGGCGAAGAGGAGGGAGAGTTTTCATTCAGTCAGGTACGCACTTCCATGTGTTCGCGCCTGGCCTTGGCCTGAGCGCGTGATGGTTCGCGCGCCTCCTGGTCCTGGACTTTTGCTGTTTAGTTTCATTTCCTTTGTTTTTTCAGACAATTTCTTATTGCGCCAATACAGAAAAAAAATCAATTCCCTATGTCATTATCTCTACTACTTTAAAGCACGGATTGATCGTGGTGGTGGTGGTCGCAGTGCCAACTTGCAATCTCCACCCTCCATTCCATCCGATGGCTGAGATCCTCACAAATCCTTTAAAAGCATCGGTTTAGGATGACGCACTCCATCTCAGCCCTTCGTTCCCTCGCATCCAATGGTCCACGATTAGAGTTGTCCCCGGCGCCGCCTCTTCCTCCTGACTGCCGCGGCCTCCTCCCCGCGCACGCCCCGCCGACAGCGTCATCGCGCCCTCCCCGCCATCGCCGCTCCTCCCTTTCCGGCGCATCGCCTCCCGCCGCCCCTCCCCACGACGCTGCCACGCCGCGCCTCCTAGCGCCGCCGCGCCCTCACGGCGTCTCCGCGCCCTCCCCGCCATCGCCGATCCTCCCCGCTCAGTCTCCCTCGGCTTCTTCCCGCACAAGCACCGCCTCCCACTACCTCGCCGAGTCCGGTGAAGACGGAGCCGCGCCTCCCGCCGTCTCCATCCCGCGCCACCATCCCGAAACGCCCCGGCCCCGCGCCACCGTGCCCGCGCCGCCGCCCGAACCTCGCCGCCCCGTCCCCGAAGCCGCTGCATCCCTCGACGCCGACGCCACCGCGCCCTCGCCGCCTCTGCCGCCACCTCAAGCGCCCCACATTTCCTTCGTCGCCGGATCTCCCTCGACGCCGATGTCCTCGACGCCACCACTATCGCCCCTCCCGCCAAAATATGAAAAGAAAAAAAAAACAGTAGAAATTTTGTGAAATTTTCACTAATTGGGTGCTAATTAAATAAAAAAAAAATCAAAAAATAGAAAAATATTTTAAATGGGTTGATTAGGATTTTAGAAGAATTATGAAATTTTTTCTACGCAATTTGGACTCCGGATAAAATATATACAAAAAAGAGAAATCTAAATGAAAAAAATGAATCAATGCAACTAATAACTAGCAGCATAGCCATGCGCCTGCATTCGTATCGTTGGTGAGAGAAAAGGGCAGGCGTCTGCGCGTTTTGCTAAACCGCAGGCGCCTACCAAATAGCATTCCCGATTTCTTATTGCGCCATTACAGAAAAAAATCAATTCCCTATGTCATTGTAATAATATATATAGGGACATACGGAGTAGAACCAATATCCTAAAAATATTGATTAATCTTTAATCGATAGTTCTTTGTCTGCCTTAAACGATGATTTTTTATTACTCCATAGATTAATCTTATATAATCAATGCATCATAGATCGATTAGCCGTGAGCGATCTTTTAACCTTGCATAGAATCCACTTGTCATATGCACAAGTTCAGATAGATAGGATTGAGTCTATTTGTGGCGGCACAAAGTGATTTCTTCCTTTATTTCTTCTGGTTTTTTTTGTTCTGCTTTTGGCGAGGGCAGGAGCTTTGGTGTCGCCTAGTTACTTGTGCTCAATCGTGGAAAAGTTTGTACTAACCTGTAACGTGGTAATTTCACCCAAAAAGATTGCGGTGATGTAACAAGAAACTATTCGATTCTCCAAGGGAAATAGTAATGTGGAGGTTGCTGGTTTTCGGTAACAGAAAATGATTTTATGTACATAAATGCTGTCACGTATCTTTTTTTTTTCTTTTAGAAAAGAACTTCTTTGCATATGCAATCGCCGTTGGTTTCTGCTGTCCTCTCGAAGGCTCAATCACCAGTGTCAGCAAAATCGGTCTTCCCTGGTCGATCCACTGGACAACACCGTGTGACAGGAGATGAGCGTAATGGCAAAAAACATTGGCGGGAGAGAGATGTATTAATAGTAGTGTAACTATTACTCACTTCGTTATGAAATAGTACTTATTTTGGGTTCGTCATAAGTTAAAGTTTTAAAACTTTATCCACGAAGATATTTTAAACTATTCGCATTGAGAACATAAAAATCATTTAAATAGATTTGTATTAAAAAGAACTTTATAATATTATAATTTTTAAAACATCATAAATAAAAATTTAATAGTTTTTATAATCAAAGTTCTATTTTGAAGATCATGTTAATGTCCAAAACGACTACTATTTCATGACGGAGAGAATATTCGCTGCACCTAACATTTCTAGGTCTATATCATGGATGGTCAATACCTCAAGTATATCATGTATATATGTACATTGTAGCTATATTTATGTAATTGTACCACTCATTTAGAGCCGTTATATGTATAAAAATGGATGGATCAGAGTAGACCTTATATTGAAGTTATTGCTCGATCTGCATGTGAAGTTTTTATAGTTTTCATGAGATATATAAAACTAGTCAGCTGCATAAGTAGGACAATGCTCCATAAAAAAAAAATGAAAATGCTTTTGTCCAAGCGTCTCAACGTCTCGGACATGGCCCATTGCAGTTGCAACTGCGTTTATCTATCCCGCTTCCTCCACTCTACTATTTGCCCCTCGGGTCGCACCTCTTCCTTGGCGGTGGCTGGCTCCAGGCTTTGTCGACTGCAGCGTCGTCCAGTTCCTCGGCCATGGTGGGTGGGGGTTGACTCCAACAACGCCAGGCCAACGTTGAGCAATACCCTTGGCTGCTTCGCCGGTTTTGTCCTCGTGGGACAAATCTCTTTCTCGATTGTGACGGGGTGCTACGACTCCAACGTCATCCGGTTCAGTGTGTAACACGACAACTCAGTGCACTTCCTTCTACAGCCGCTTCAAGTCATCCACCCACAAGCTACAGGTTTCATCTCGTTGGCTTTTGCTTTGTTAACAACTGCATGATGAGCGATCCTGAGGTGAACCATTTGTTGGAGTTGGCGGTGCGAGACGATGTTGAGGACAGGGATATGAGAGGTTGGTATGGTTGCAGGAGGAAGAGGGGTGAGGCATTGACGGTGCCATTGGCTGTGGGTGGTGACCGATAGAAGCGAAGGTGGTGCTTGGAGTGTGTGCAACTTTGCCAGAGAGGAAGAAGGTGGTGACACCCTTGAATAGGGCTGGAGGAAGGAAGGCGGTGGTGCTGATAGTGGGGGTTTAATGAACTGGAAAATGCACATCCTTTTTTCTAATAAAATAATACACGTGTGGCAAACCCTGGATTCACATATTTAGGAGTGGCAAATGATGGACTTATGCATAAATATTGGGTATATCATATGTTAACCATCAGTAAATGTTCTTTTTGTATATTTTGAGAAAATATCTATTTTTATTTTGTATTCCCTACCTGCGCAAATTGAATATAGTACTAAATCATAGTTATTTGGGATAGTATAGTCATTTTTAATGCCTCATTGATTTATTTGCAAGACAAAAATACGCATTATAAACTTGGACTGAGGGAGCAGTGTTGGTTGTTTCATCTGGTTTTGCGATAGGAACACGGCCATTATTTGGTCCTCAATAAAACATATGGTGGATGTTTCCATTTGACAGCCTTGACCAAGAGATGCAGCAGTACGATGTTTCATCGAGACAAGAAAAGGTCAACTTTTATTACCTGCATCTCGGTTTAACGCAGGGTAATTCAGCATGTACACTACAAGAGACTGCCACACTCTCGACGGTTCAAGCCGTCGAGAAAACTACCAAAACCGTCGATATAAGATAGTCTCGACGGCCAGCTGTCGAGACAAAGCCGTCGAGGAAACTTCGTCGAGAGAGAGTAACAGTGTTGACGGCCTGGCCGTCGATACTGTTACTCTCGACGGCTGACGTTACAGCCGTCGACACAAGTCGACCAGACGCCGTTTGCCCGTAAGGGCGGCCTAGTATCGACGGCCACGAATTAGCCGTCGATACAGATTAGGTGGGTCCCACCTTCTAGGCAGGTTCCTGGTGACGTGGCACGGGCAAACAGTGTCGACGGTTAACGTTTTAGGCAGCCGTCGACACTGTCATTGGTGGGCCCACATAGTCCTAGGTTGTAGTCTCGACGGCCACCCGTTGGCCGTCGAGACAAAATAATTTTAAAAACAAAAAATCACAAATTTTCGCAGCTGCGGCTGCTCCCAACAGCAGCCGCAGCCGCACCTACAAACCCAAACAACCCCGACATTCACATATACCCCTCGTCGCATATAAGCGACCACAATTCATCAAAAGCATATAAATCTATAGAAATGCATAAATGTGAACATAATTCCATCACCACACATATATAAAACATCCAAATTTATCACATAACACATCGAAGTTCAAGTTTCCAACTAAATGCAATTAATCTAGCAAGTTATTGATCCGGATCGCTCGGCAGGGGTTCGCTTGACGGGGGTGGATTGGACGGCTTGGTAAACATCGGCGGGGCGCTCGCAAAGAGGTCGGTAACCTAGGTGGGACCCTCCTGGCTCGCTGATGTGTCTCCTCCCTCCGTGCCGTGAAGTTCACCGATAGTCGCTGAACCGGAACCCTGCATATATAACACATATATACGGTTTGCAACATTTATAAACGGTTTGCAACATTAATTAACGTGAGTTAATAACTTACCGTCTCCGTAACATATGACAAGTCACCCTGTGGGCGAGGTGGGCCCATGTAGTCACCTGGTGGAGCAGTGTGCGTGCCGTAGGTCATGTAAGGAGCCGGTGTCCCGTATCCACCTTGAAACGGTGGCGGACCCCCATAGAAGACCGGACCACCAGCGGTACCACTTAGGCCAGCCTAAAATTTTATTTACGACTAACTTATGCATTTAATTGCAATAAATGACATGTGGATGGATATTATAGGTTTAAGGACATTACCCTGCCCAGTCGAGAGAGCGACTCCAGATAGGCGAGCCTCTGCTCGAACTCATATCGTTGCCTCGCCATCTCCGCCTTCTGCCTCTGTCTGGCTTCTTCTTGGGTCCTCAGGCTCTCTCTCATCGCCTGCATCAGCTGTCTGCTCTCCTCCTTCTCCCGCTCCCACTCCTCCCTCTCCCGCTGCCTCTCCCTCTCAATGCGGGCCTCAAAGGCGCGTCAGCTCTCCGTTTGAGAGTGGGCAGCTCTCACCTGAGTTATGTAATCCTCCGACCTATAATAAAGCGATGTTAGTGGTTACAAAATATGACCTGAGCTGACACGTACATAATTAGACCGCATCATACCTCAGGTGGTCCCCTCCGATCGCTAGCCTCCCATGAGCCTTCCCGCTCATAGCCTCATGTATAACCAGAGGGTCAAGGGGCTCCTCTTCTAGGTCCTTCTCTTGGCCATGCTTATCAGCGAAAGCCTCTCTGTAGCGTGTCTGCATTGAAACGAAGATAATCGAGTTATAATGTGTCGACGGCCAGAAATGTAGCCGGCGATACAACCAAGCAGTATCAACGGCCATCTATAAGCCGTCGACACGGAGCTGGTAACGACCAACTAAGTATCGACGGCTGTATAGAAGCCGTCGATACAGAATAGTTGTCTCGACGGCATTATTGGTGGCCGTCGACACTGTCGTCGGGGAAGATATTGTCAACGACCACTGATAAAACCGTCGAAAGAATCTCTCCCGAGGGTTTAGGTTGACTACCGTCGAGGCAGTGGCCTAGTATCGACGGCTTTCTCACAAGCCGTCGATACTAGTGCTTGTCTCGAGGGCGACCCCCTTAATAGGCATCGATGGTCAAACCTCTCTGTTTCAAATTTAAAATTTTGAAAAATCTTATTTCAAATGTTCAAACAGTTCCATGTTGTTTCCTACTGGGAAGTACACACCTGCAAAAAAATTCAAAAATGTAGAACTTCCGTTTGTGCCGACTCCTTTGTAACCTGAAGCTTTCCGGAGAAGTTCAGGTGGAAGTTTCATATTTCATGTGATCAAAACAACGTCAAACATCCCATTCGAATTTAAAATATGTTCATTTGTAAGTTTAAGTTTATGTATTATCCACCATTCAATAATCGATACCCGCACCCAACAATTTTTTTAATTTTTTACTACTGAAAATTAAATACTAAAATTTAAACATTAGTTAGTACATTAATTAAAAGCTATATATGTTCAATATTCCTCAATTCAAACATTACAAAAATACCTACAAAAAAAATTAACAAAAAGCAACATTTCTAATGTTTATTTCAAAATCACAGCAATTTTGAAAAAAGATTGAAATAAAATTTAAATAAAAGGGAATAGACAAGATTGTTTTTTAACATACACAGTATCGACGGCTAGGATAGGACCGTCGATACTGACTCTCCGTGGAAGTCTGTATCGACAGCCAAATGGCTAACCGTCGAGAAAGATAGACGCCGTCACGCCATAAAAACGTCTCCGTGGGGCTTCCTCAAACAAACTCGACGGCTGTAATTAAGGCCGTCGAGACTGACCCCTAACATGCTCTGTATCGACAGCTTGTTTATAGCTGTCGATACTATGTTACATGTATCGACGGCTACAGGTTGGCCGTCGATTCAGTACTTGGCAGTCGAATCTATTTTTGTTTTTTGTAGTTGGTAGTTTTGTTATCTACTACATGGAGCTGAAAAAACAACGAATATCTTTGCTCATGCTTTTGTTCTATCCATGCCGCATGATGTTCCAATGTTTGAACTGTTTTAGTGTATCTGTTCTAGAACCAAGGATTTCGATTGGTGTTTTGTTTATCGTTGGCAACAATGTTGCTAATTCATGCATATTCTGTACAGCACTCACGGGTCATGAGTATGACCGGAAGAAGATTTTCTAGTTGGGGACAGATGCTTTGTTATTTGTTTAACCATTCTTTTCGTACAGATTTTGCACTGATGAGCTTTGACATGCTAATATGCTATAGGCTTCATGGTAAATCGGTTACAAACATTTAATTGGAAGGATTAAATAAATATAGGCATGTACCTTTGTAATTGTAAGTTCTTTTTCGTGGCCGGCTCACTCCAACAGGAGTCCCTAAATTTGATCCCCTATAGTCTCATATACAGGCTCTCTTTAAAAAAAATCTCTCCCTATATTTCTCTCATCTCCAACAGCGTTCCCTATATGGAGAACTTTATAGGGGAAGGAGAGAGAATAGAGAGAAATTATCTATTTTAGGAAATGTAATAGGAAACATTGTTGAAGCACGTAGGGAAAGAATTTGTCTCCTATTTTAGGGTATAGGATACTTTAGAGAAGACCACAGCCTAATGGATTGTTTGCTGCCTACCCACACTAGCATCACATAAAAATAAAGGGGAAGTTTCTGTTGACAGCTAGGAGGTCCAGGCCTCCAGGGTGAGTTGCAACACGGAACATATCATCTGTATCCACTCTGATGATCTCTCTCAAGGAAGCCGTTCTTATGTTGGAAGACTAAACTGTGACTAAAATGCTAATAATTCGTCAGTTTTTTTTTCAGGAAAGATAATTCATAAACATTATTTTAGATAGTCTGGTACTCTAGTCAGTTGCCACTCGGAAAATAAAATACATATCCATATTCATTTATGCAGACAAAACATGTAAAATATTGTTAACTCAATCATCTACTACTGTAAAAGGCGAATTTTTTAGGCTTGGTGTAACACTTATTACAAGCATATGCTTCCTGTTGACCTGTTCTACTATTCTATCTTGCAGTCTGACATCATAAAATTTAAAGTTGGTGAAATTGCAGGGCTGCCTTCCCTTGTTTTACTTTCAATTTTGTCCATCACATGTTAATATATTCTTCCTATGCTTACATTTGCGTAATTTCATTATACATATGTCCAATAGAAAAAAGATACCACTTTTATATATACCCGTGTCCTTTAGCTGTGTATTTTGTCATTGCCAGGTTTATATGCACAAGAAAGTGCTGTTGCTAAAGTTGCGCCCCGGGTTATGTTGCTTTGGCATGATCTGAAGATACTCTTGATAAATGTGATTTTCTCTCTGTCTAATGAACCCCACAATCACGTTGGGTTCAGCTTCTAATAATATGTCACACCTTGCATATTGCAGGGTTCAGTTTCTTCGTCGTCCCCACTGACCATATAACACTGCAATTCTTCTGTGAATATTGGTTGTCCATTTGAATTGATTTGATTTATTGGAGGGAGGTTTCACTAAGATGTCATATCGATCATGCGATCTGTGTAAGCAAGTCTGACTTATGGGAACAAAATTCACCATATGATAGGAAGCGACCATACGACGGTGCTAAGGATTTAAGCAGCAGATCTGGTCGCTGGTTAGTTGGTTTTCACAGGCAATTCTCAAGTAAGACGAGTATCCTATGCACACAACTTATTCAGGTCAAGAGGACTATGGCCTTCGATGTGTTCGGAATGAGTAGGTCATTTTAGCTTGAACTAAATGTACATGGGACTTCAATGTGTTCGGAATGAGTAGACCATTTTCCCTATCATGAGTCCGTACTGATTCTCTGCAATTATACTTCTAATGACTGCATTGCCGCATTGGGGTCACAGAATCTTGCACAAGTTCCCTGTGCATACAACTAATAAAGCTTCCTTTCCCTTCTGAGAGCCAATACACATTACAATGTGCAATCAGACATAAATAATAAGTTCGGGAATCAGGAGCTTCAGGTCCACCTTAGGTGGAAAGCGAGCACCGGAGGTTATCGATGCTTGGAGTCAAATTAGTACTACATTGTTTTGTTTTTCCTTGGGAAAGAAGAGAAACAAAGCTCTCTCTACTAAGCGCAATTGGTTCTCCTCCTAGCATGCAGTGATGAGTGATCAGGATTTGTCCATTTGGACCATTTCTGCGCTTTGAGCATCATCAGACACCACCATCAACGTCAGAATCCAATAGCATCTGGTATGATGATAGCACCAAAACGCTCAGCAATGTGCCGATGCGGAACCACGCATATACCAAGCATAGTAAGCGACATATCGAGTTTTGGACAGAGGAGAAAACGTTTACCAGCGAGGGCGAGGGCGAGGGCGTGGTCCGGCCGGCGCCCCAGCCGAGCAGACGGCTAACAGCGCCCGCGAACGCGCGGTGCGCAAGCCTCCACCTGGTCCGGGTGATCGATTCGGCGTGATGCACGAGCGCCGCGCAGCCGACGAAGCTCTTGCCCGCCCTCGCGCCGACCCCTCTGCACACCGGACACAGGAATCGCCCCGCCTCCCGCTTCGCCTCGTACAGCCCGCTCAGGTCTGCGTCGCTCGCCAGCAGGTCCTCGAAGAATCGGGCCATTTCCTCCTCCTCCTCCTCCTCGCCCTCGTCGTTGTCGTCGAAGTGCAGCTCGAAGAACGAGCGGCACGCGCTCGCGGCGGCGGCCTGCGGGCACCTGGCCGCGGCCGGCGGCTTCGGCACCTCCGGCGAGCGCCCCGCGCGTGGTCCCCAGCTCCAGACGGCGGAAGACGCGGGATCCGGGGGCGGCGGTGCGTCGCACGTCCACGGCGTGTCGTCGGGCGGCACGCGGGAGGGGGAAGGGGCGACCGCACGGGGCGGGGCGCCGAGGGGCTCCCACCGCGCGAGCTCGAGGACGAGGCGTTCCTGCCGCTTGCGCTCCTTGCGCTTGCGGCGCTCCTCCCGCTTGAATGCCTTGGACCTGGATGGCCGGAGGAGGGGCTGGACGGCTGGTGGTTGCTAGGGTTTGGAGAGGGGGACGAGAGGGAGACGTCGCTCTTGGGATCGGACTCCATGGCCGTGCTGCCCGTGCACCTCCTGGGGAATCGATCACGCCCTCCGGTGTCGGTTAGAGAGGGAAAAAAAAAAAGAGATACTCCCTCTTTTTTTTCATCACGCTGTTTAACTTTTGAACACACCTTTAACTACTTGTTTGTTTAAAAATTCAGTACAAACATATAAAATATAAGTCATGCTTAAAAAAATTTAATGATAAAACAAATCACAACAAAATAAATGATATTTATCTAGTTTTTTTAATAAAATGAATGATAAAAAAGTGTCCAAAAGTAAAAAAAAAGTCAGATAAAAAAGTAGGGAGTACTTTGGTAGTTTCATCTTCAAAATCAGGGTATAATGTTAATTTTTGTGAAAAGATGAAGGGAAAAAATCCATTGAAGAAATTTGCGTTGTTCTCACACAAAAGACCAATGGGTATAATGTTAATTTTTGCGAGGCACATGAATTGAGCGCCACTAATCATATTTTCTTGAGAACTAGGGTGACAACTACTTTTTCATTAGAAAACACTTTTGCTCAAATGCATTCGCCTACAGGTATCGCCTTTCTAGCTAATTCCTTAGGTTTTTTAAGTCAAAATGATAGTTAAAATCCTATGTATTTATTGTGTAAAAACCTTTTGTATCTGTTTTGTAGTGTATAAAAACTAAGGCGTGAAAAACTTCTTGATGCCTTCATCTTTATGTGTAGAATCGTTTGTAGCTTGATTATGTCTATATGTGTGTGTATAGGGCTCATTCGACACTGGGTAGTGAGGGATATGCATATAGAGATCAGAGTGTACCGGCGGGCATATATGCATGATAAAATTGGCTGCGCCAAACTTAAAAACACGGTCACCTACAATAGAAAGTTAATTGGATGTACACCGAAAAAAATGCCCACTTTCGAGATATACCATTATAAAATGTCCACTCTGTCACATGGTACTGAAGGTGTCCAAGCTATGAGATGTGCCATTATACATTTTTTTAAAAATTTATACATTTTGTAATAAAAATGTATATTAACGGCTTGAATCGAGAAACAACGAACCATACATTAGCACTTAAAGAGAACTGGTCGTAGTATAGTTTCGTTCTAATTACTAACCGAGTCACTAGTAGTGAGGTCATGTGCGGCACCGACTATTTCACTATGCACCAATATAAATCTTATTTTATTATTCACCTCCACAACCATAGATATATTTTTCATATTTTGCCCTGTTAACGCGAAAGCTGCGGGTTCGAGCCTGTCAATCCCAACTCCCGAACTAGAGTTTAATAAATGGAGAAATTTATCCTTATATTTTCATAATTACGTTTCTACCTTCGTATGGCTAAATATGAGATATAGAGCCACTCCTACTATTAAACATGCCCTAATACACAAGGTTGGCTAGGAGCATCCACCGGTGTTTCGGAATCGGACAACCAGAGACTCAGACTAACTATGATCATCAGTTTCCAAACACAGGAAATTTACAAAATCGCAGTGTTGCCCCGCCAGCGATTGACGCGATATCTGTCTGATATTGGAGTCAGTGTCATTCTCCTCCGCTGCTTTTACGAAAAGCATTATTTCTTGCCTGCAAGTAGAGGTCAACCGCTGGCTCTAATTGAACGGACCGGAAAGCCCTCATACTACTCGTAATATTATAGTAGCAGTACAGTGGTCAACGGGATGGCTTTAGAGCTCGTGCGGCACCGTGGCGTTGACCGCTGACTGGAGAGCGCAGCATCGTCCATCCACATCCAGATTCCGTGAACCGGCCACACCGACGGTGCCCCAGCGCCAGCAAGCAGCATGAAACGGAGGTGCCCGAGATGGGGCCAGGAGAGCATACTCCGGCGAGGTTCAGCGAACGGAGCACACGCCCTTTCCTTTTCGCCGCCGATTCCCCATCCCACGAGGCCAATGCCCAGCAAAGCCGGTGCTCGGCTAATGCTGCGGCCTGAGCGCTCGAGCGTATCGTGTCGTGCTGCTAAACCACCGCCGTAAGTGGCGCGATTCGGTCGCGCCACCGCGGTAACCTTTCCCATTTCTGCACCTCCGTTTCGACAACTCTTGCAGGGGAAAGAAAAGGTCTCCACTCTCCAGAACTATTTGGGGGGCGAGAGGGCAGCGAGCGCGCCAAGGACGAGGCCCACTGACCGCCCTGGTCCACCGGGATGCTACCCCGGCACGCGCGGCGGCAGCGGCACCCATACCTGCCGAGAGCTCAGAGAGAGCAGCACGAGTAACGCGTTTCCCATGGTAAAAACACAATTAATTTTTATTCCTCCGAGAAAAGCGAAGAATTTTATCCTGTGGGGTAGGTGGATCACACTGCCCGTGACTCGCTGGCCCACACCAGGACCCCACCTGTCATGGAGCGGTCGCGGCGGCGTGGGTACGGACCGAAGGGAGGTTTTAACCTTTTTCTTTCACCGCGTCATCAGGAAACAGCTGCCCTGCCCTGCGGCCTGTGGGCTCACGTGCCGCGCGCGCCCCCTCGGCGCACGGGAGGGCCGGTTGGGAACAGCAGCCGCTCTGCGTCCACCGTGCGCCACACCTCTGGTTCCCGCTCCCGCTCACCGGCCCACCTACACCGCGCCCATCTACCCCCACCTGGGCCCGCGTGTCGTGGCACTGGGCCCCGCTGCACCACCTAGTACTCTCTAATAAAAAAATGAAACCGAAGCATTAGATAATAGAAATGTATTCCGATCCCAAGATCGTAGATGTATACTGCCCAGCAGCAGCAGAAATGGCTTCGCGAGAGTCGTTTCGGAATTTGGAGAACCCTTTAAACTCCTCTTAGCTACCTGCTACCCTAGCCTTTGCCCTGCTGCTCCTCCCTCCTCGTCTAGCCTCGCTTCTCTCCCCGTCGCTCGCTGCGCATCCGGCATCCCCCATGGCAAGGAGGGGCTGATGGTTCGCGGCGTCGGATCGGACGCGGCGGCCACGAACCCCAGCCCCGCCCCGGGAGGCGCTTGCCGATTCGCCGGCCCCTCTCAATCCGCCGCCGCGGGCTCGCGCGAGAGCTCTCGCCCTCCCCGGATCGCCGGGCTCGTCGCTGCGCTGTCTGGGTCTCGCCCCGTGGCGCGCAGGTGAGGCTGCGTGCGTGGATGGATCTGGGCGTGGTTTTGGCTGTCGCTTCGCTCCGACGCGATCCTGCCGGTAGGATGTTTGATGAAATGCCAATACGTGTCGCTATGATCCCTGTGCTGCCGTTCAATCGGGGTGGATGCGACGCTGTGTTCGACCGTAATTGACGATCGCTTCGAGTTCGCTAGACGTGAATCTGGGCGGGATGTTTTAAATGAGTGGTTGCTTAATTGCCGCTAGTTTTTTAGGGCGTGATTACCTGCCCTAGCTCATTTGCTCATTGAGTTCCCGTATTGTTTTTTTTCGTACGGTGTTATTTTATCATTATTGTTATTTGCCATGGATGGTTGTTCTGAAAAATTACATATTTCCAAAAAAAAGCCGATTGCATGCTATATTATGTGCTATTGACTGGGGAACATAGAATATTACATTTTCATATATAGCTGTATTCCAGCGTTAAAGCGCGACGAAAAGTAAAAATCATGTGTTAGACCACACTCAGTTTTGTGTAGGCCCTTTGTAGGGAAGCAGGGCATCGCTTTTTGAAAAGTCAAAATATATGCTGCTCCCTCATATTATTACTTTCTCCCAAAAGTGTGTTTTTTTAGCCAATTTTGTATGTTTTGAGCTTAGGTTAGGAAGATCTTTGCCACTCAGGACATCACTTGCAAACTGTAAATGCATGCCAGCTCCTTCTAAGATCTCATAACTCATATCATAATTTAGTTGTGTGTTATATCTTCATGTGCAATTGCTTCAAAACAATTTATGATGTATTCATCTCGCAAATTTGTTATGTGATCTGCATTTACACTATGCCTAAACTGAATTATGTTTGCTCCCTTCGTATCAATCAATTCTTAGTATTTTTTGTGCTTGGTAATTTGTTATCTTGCACCTTAATCTTTATATTGTGTTTTGTATTTTCAATAGACTTACTAATGGATAATGTTATAAAAAATGTACTGTTGTTGCTTTTGTAGGTGCAAGGAGTGACAGCTGGTGCTCCATCAGCACAAACTGTGTGGATATTTTGAACACTGTTTCATATTTGGATTGTAAATTCCAACGGAGCCTTTTGAGGATATACTATTAGTAGTTTCCTGATAATACATTGAAGTGCAAGATGCCAAAAATAAAGAACCTGTCTAATGCTTGCAAAGTATCATTTTCTCCGGATGGCCCCATATCTGAAGAAGCACTTGAGAGAGTTCGTGCACTGTTAGGTGAGTCAAATTTATCATTTAGAATAACAGGTTGTTATGCTACTTTTGGGCCAATTAGCCCTAACTCTGCCAGATATCAAATCATGTATCATCAATAGTTCAATGTTTGTTTGAACTTTGAAAGCATTTCATCTTCATGTTGAACATATAGTTAACTCCTTGCTGTCATTGCAATTTTTTGCTGGTGACTGTGTAGGTTCTGGTTCTGCCATGATTGATCTTGTATTATTATTCAGTACTCTGTTGTAGCTGTGTTGTGTGCTTATAAAGGTCAGTTAATCATTGGCAAGCACGGCAATGTCCTTGAACTTAGGAAATTTCCCAGCAATGACAAATGGACTATTGGTCTAGGATGCTATTCAAGCAGTCCTTATTCGTTATGCTGGAAAGTCCTTATTCGTTATCCTAGACTATTGGTCTAGGATACCTTTCTATAATTATTTTTTTAATGTTGATTGCATACTTCCGTGCAAGCAATCTGCAATTTATTTGTTTTCTTCTTTGTCACTTGCGACTTTGTTATTTTTTGACTTGTCATTTTATGAATGGTACTACCCAAGCATAGTGGATATGAATATGATGCATTCAAGTGTAATTTATAACTAGTTTGAAGGTTGTTGTTTCGCTGTAGCTCATTCACAGTTCATAGAATTATATCTGCCATTTGAAATTTTTTTTCTTTTGTACAATGTTTTCTCTAGTAAAAGAGGGAAAAAAGACTACTTCTGCTCTTAGCATTTCATCTACATAATCCCTTTGACTTGCAAAACCTGGTATTGTACTCCCCTAAATTATGTGAAATCATCTAAATAACCCACTAAAACTGTTCTATAGCTGGTTTAGACCCTGAACCCCTGTACTGTAGCATTCCATCTACTTAGGTTGTGTTCAAAATTGCTGAATGATGTTAGTAGACTTACTGCAGTAGTTCAGGGATTAAACTGGTGTTGTCTGTCAAAATTGTCTTATGGACTTATTTAGACTGTTTTGCATAGTTTGGGGTGGCCCAATGCCCACTGTTGTACTTCAGGTGGTTGTATAGACGAAGCACTATACTTCGGTGCAAAAGCGTACTTTTTCCGTAAAATAATGTTCCAGAACTACCTTTTATTAAATTGTTTGAGAATGTTATGTACTTTTTTATGAGAAAGCAATTGAATGCTATTGCTGGTAAGCAACATGAACTGCCCAAGCACTGACAAGCTTTTAGACAGTAACTCTCCTTTCAATGCCATATAAATGCACCAGATTTTTGTATGCTCTAATAATTGTTAATAGGTATGAGTGTATGACTATGAGTGGACTAGAGCTGTAAACATATTTTATGACAAAACCGACGCATTAATTTTGAAATAGCTAGCAAAGTATTGCGTGGCTTCTAGAGTTGTAATAGAAGTTGAGGAAATTAATTTGTTCAATGTCAGTCGCTGCATTGCTAGTTTATGTGTTCTATTGGAGATGCTTGAAACGGCATCAGATGACTGAGAATGCAATGTATAGCTATATTTTTTATTTGCTCATCATGTTTAAACTAGGATTTAGGAATGAAATGTTATTTTCTTAGCTATTGTACCTATCTTCATGTCTGGTATGAACTTGCAACATAAGTTGGTTTATCTAGAGTTTATTCCAGTGCGCCCAGTGCTAATGTATGGTAAAAACTTGTTATTTATCTGATTCAATGAAACGAGAGCGTCATCAGGCTGAATTTGAAATCTGTTACATTTTCCCAGATGAGATAAGACCTTTAGACGTTGGCTTAGATAATGAGGCGCAAACTGTACGTAATTGGAATAATTCGGCACGTCAACCAAATGGGAGGCGAGGACGTAACGGAGCTAACCAGTGTGCGTCTCCGATCAAATATCTGCACATTCATGAATGCGAGAGTTTCTCTGTAAGATGTCTTCATTATTTGAATAATTATGTTATAAGTTTTGGTTTTCAGATAGATATGTAGACTGTCGATATTCACTGTATAGGGTAACTACTGAATTTTATTACTTATGCAGATGGGTATATTTTGTATGCCACCATCATCAGTTATTCCCCTTCACAATCATCCAGGAATGACTGTTCTAAGCAAGCTTCTTTATGGCACACTGCATGCTGAATCTTATGATTGGATCGATATGGCTGATCAAACTGATCAATTGCAGGGTGAGTACTGACATTTGAAATCAATGTTATGCTGCTACACAACTATAGTTTTCCATAATCATCATCAATTTCCTTAAGTGTTTTGAGGAATAATATTCATTATGCCACCATCATCTATTGATGCATCATCTCGTATAACTTCGTATAATGTATGCTATACGAAGTTATTACGGAACCCCTGTACTGTAGCATTCCATCTACTTAGGTTGTGTTCAAAATTGCTGAATGATGTTAGTAGACTTACTGCAGTAGTTCAGGGATTAAACTGGTATTGTCTGTCAATTGTCTTATGGAGTTATTTACACTGTTTTGCATAGTTTGGGGTGGCACAATGCCCACTGTTGTACTTCAGGTGGTTGTATAGACGAAGCACTATACTTCGGTGCAAAAGCGTACTTTTTCCGTAAAATAATGTTCCAGAACTACCTTTTATTAAATTGTTTGAGAATGTTATGTACTTTTTTATGAGAAAGCAATTGAATGCTATTGCTGGTAAGCAACATGAACTGCCCAAGCACTGACAAGCTTTTAGACAGTAACTCTCCTTTCAATGCCATATAAATGCACCAGATTTTTGTATGCTCTAATAATTGTTAATAGGTATGAGTGTATGACTATGGCCTTGTACATTTCAGCTTAGCGTAGCGTAGCGTTTCACTGTAGTAAAATTTGAGTGTCTTTAAAAAGAGGTTTAGGTGTTGCAAAAAAATAATTAAAAAATATTTTTAGGATCTTTAATAGGACTACTAAAAACCTGAGAAAAATCATTACAGATTATTGCACCAAATAGGCTATATAAAAAAGACAAATTTTGCTACGGTGGAACGCTACGCTAAGCTGAAATATACAAGGCCTATGAGTGGACTAGAGCTGTAAACATATTTTATGACAAAACCGACGCATTAATTTTGAAATAGCTAGCAAAGTATTGCGTGGCTTCTAGAGTTGTAATAGAAGTTGAGGAAATTAATTTGTTCAATGTCAGTCGCTGCATTGCTAGTTTATGTGTTCTATTGGAGATGCTTGAAACTTGTTTCTTGTGACACTGGGAATAGTAGTTGAGTGCCGATGATGCTATTATTCAGGAAATGTTAATCCCAGCAAACACCTCAAAGCAATGCATGACAGCTAAATCCCATTCCTTTGAAGTATAGTTATATAGTACGTAAAGCTGCATTTCCTTCTATTTAGTTTCAGTCTTGGTTGAGTTCCAAATTTGACTATGTCACAAGCTCCACTTCTATGGACCATTTGTTAATCAACCTGCAATTATTCCTAATTCAACCATTCTCCTTGGTTGTGTTAAAATTTATTGCTCAACTCCCTGTGGAACTTGCAGCTAGACCAGCAAAGCTTGTCAGAGATTGTGAAATGACTGCTCCAGAGACAACCATTCTTTACCCTAATAGAGGTGGTAACATTCACACTTTCAGAGCCATCACACGTTGTGCTCTATTCGATGTCCTTTCGCCGCCATATTCTGCTGAGAAAGGAAGGGACTGTTCATACTTCCGGAAGTCTTCAGTGAGGGAACCACCTGGTATATAAAGCTCCTGAAACTTCAGTTCTTATTGACTCACTGATATGCCAGTTCTAAGCTCGTCTAACCTTATTTTTCCCTTGAAAAAATCTACCAGTTGCTTTGCCCAGTGAAATAAATAGCTCAGAGGTAGTCTGGTTGGAGGAACTGGAGGACCATCAGCCTCCAGAGGGCTTTGTTGTTGCGAGAGGTCTATATAAAGGCCCTGTAATACGGAGATAATTAGATTGGAAGCACGTTTGTCTACAAATCACGAATCAGTTGTGGATGCAGGCGCCTAGCATCTGTTGCTTTGATTTTGTTGAGCGAGCATCATCGAGTCACTGATCTACAGCCTGTGATTTACTTTGTACATGTCAAAATGATCAGTGATGATTTAACGGCAATTTTACAGAACAAAAATGATGAAAGCCCGTGGCTTGACCACCATTCTGAGCGTCTGCTTGCAACTGGAGCGATGTTGTTTAGACGGCCGTTAAGTTTTATACTTTGGTGTTAGCAGTCCAGCAGAGTTTGTCATGATGTACTAGGTAGGTAGCCTCGATGGATGAAGCTTTTCACCTGATGATTTCAGAAAAGATTTGTTGTTGGGCAGCCGTTTTGTCTATCTCATGATGTAACAGTCGCCTAAATATTTCTCACGCTCTTTCTGGTGAAAATGGCTGGTTGGATAGGTCCGAGGACATGCATTCCTCATGTTTATTGATTGTCTGTCTGTCCAAGTAACCGCTGAACAGGGAAAATCTAGGGTAAATTTACCGATATTTTTTTTTACGTTCGCATTAATAAGCCATTGTGTTAGCTTCAACCCTGACCCTGATCAACAGCAAGAGTGGTACACAATCAAAACCTAAATAAACTCATAGCAACAAGCCTCACTAAGCTCAGGTTGAAAGTCTTTCAAAACTTCAACGTAGCGGGCGTCCGATCGAGAGTCAACCTTGGTTTATCTCCATTTTGGGATGGCTGGCAATGGTACAAATCCGTTGGGTATCACTGTCCCAAGCCTATGTCCGCGAAAAAAAGTCTGTCCACTAAAAAACTCAAATCCATGACAGTACGAGTTTTCCCGTGCCCATACCCATGTGGGTTTTGGGTACCCACGGGTTATCCATATTCGTGAACATCAACACGATAACATTTCAACAATCAACACACGTGGCGTGGGTTGCGCAAACGGTAGGCGGTGGCGGCGTGGGCTAGGGACCTAGGGGCGTTGGCAAGGGGCCGGCGACAGCAGGGTGGGGGGTCTAGCAGGCGGCGGCAACAGTCTGGCAGCGGGGGTCCTGAAAAATACTGGCGGCAGCTATGAGAGTAAAAATAGGTAAAGAGTGCTGGGTGCCTGAATGGCCACTGGACAGGGTGAAGGAAGGTTAGGGACTTAGGGTTTGGAATTTGGAAATGGTATGAAATATGTAGATATATTTAGTTGGGCCTATTAATATTTACTATGGATGGCGGTTTTTATTACCCATGGGTTTGCGGGCTTGGGTAGTATATGACCGTACCCATACCCGCGTACCCACTGGGTTTATGTTTTGACCCATTAGCAAACCCATGGGTAGAGAAATTAGCCCAAACCTGTACCCTAGGTTGCGGGTAATGGGTACCCATTGCCATCCCTATCTGCATTGTTTGACATCAAAATAGTTATTTCAAGTAAGGGTAATGCTACGGATTGGGTGTCCCATCCGTAACAAAAAATCAGACATTTTTTCGATATGTGATTTTTGAAATATAAACATTACAGTATGACACTGATGTTAGTAACGTTGAAATAAGGAAGATTTATTCAATGAAACATGAAACATGGATGAACATGTTCAAACATGGGGTAAAAGATAACGAAACATGGCAGACAAAACTGATGAAACATGTCATGTTCCACCATGTTTCATTGCGTTTTTGAAAAATTTCACAAAAAAGCAAAAAAATGAAAAACCCATCGTCTTCTCAGATCTGTTGCCTTCTTCCCAATTCCGGTATGCTCCCGCATTGCCTTCGCCGAATCCAACCACCAAAGTCATCTTTCCTCACCAAGTGAAGCACCATGGGGAGATTAGGGAAGGACAATGGAGATTAGAGGATAAGGGATGATGGAGAGATGGAGGGAGGCGCGGCTGAGAGGCGGCGCCAGCGAGTAGGGGCGCAAGCCTCTTGCCGGTAGTGTTTGGCATGTGAATGCGAAGGAGAGAGAGAGAGAGTGAGAGAGAGAGAGAGAGAGAGAGAGAGAAGTGAGGAATGAGCGGTGGAGCCAGGCGCGCGATGTAAAAAAAGGTCGAGGCGTCCGGTTCTAGTCAAGAGCATTTTTGTTGGAGTAAACATACAAGTATGGCATTCAGACGGGGGGTGGGTCCCTGTGGGTTCCACACGATAGGGGAGGGTCCAGGTTTCAATTTGTCCCCACATGTCTATGTTTCAATTTGCCCCCACAGGTTTGATGGGTTGGGCACCCAAATTACTCTTAGGTTGGGTCTAAGGATGGTTAGCCCACGAGGTTCTAAAAATTAGTCTGAGGTGGCAACACTCTTAAGGCACAAGCGGTCCAACACATGCCTTAACCTATCTAACCTACAACTCTATCTATTACTACTGCCGCCCCATTCCTTTATTCCCCCCCAAATCGTCGCCACTCGCCTTGTTTCTATTTGTGTCCTGCTCTGGGTTTGGTGGTACAAGAAGAACAAAAAGGTTCATGGAAGCCCTAGTAGAACGTTTGATGATACAGTCCATCTCATCACTCCAATTAGCTTAGATTGTAAAGAGATTATCAGAAGTGGTAATGGGAACAGAAGAGCATGTGTTGGTAAGAAATGAGAACCACCGACATATGGACATGTTAAAGTTAACGCTGATGCTTCTTTTGTTGAAGGGTCAAAATACAATGGATGGGGTGCTGTGGTTAGAGATAAGATGGGTCAAGTTTTGTTAATGGCAACAGGTAAGCTGAAAAATATGCTCAATGCATCCTAGGCGGAAGCAGCAGCTTGTCTACACGGTCTTCACATATCTCAAGATTTGGGTCTCACCAAGGTCTTTCTCAAATGTGATGCTTGGAATCTGGTTTCTATTCTGACCATCAAAGATGAGTACAGAGGGATGGATGTAGTGATTGTTGAAGAGATAAGAAGTGTAATGTTGACCGGTTTCAATCATGTTAAAGCTTTGTTTTGTCCGAGGCACTGCAATAGTGCTGCTCACAATCTAGCCAAGATTGGCGCTTCTCATGCTATGGGGAGCTCTATCATGTGGCTGGATGACTTCCCTTTTGATATATCTGGAGAGCATTCGGCGGAGCCCGGTTGCTACAGTGAGGTGATCTTCACTCCTTCGGAAAAAAAAAATTGTCGCCTTGCCGCAGCCTTACCCAAATCGCCCAGCCGTCACCGACAACGACTGACTCTAGCACCTAGCGGTCCTACCCTAACGACCTGCGACAACGAGTCACTGGCCCCGTGAGGCGGCGACCAAGCGCGCCACTGCGTGCGGTGGCAGTCAAGAAAGCGGCAACGACGGACCTAGTAGCACGGGAAGGTAGAGGATTGCAAAGACGACGATCAACCTCAGAATATACGGCAACGATGGCAAGCATCTCTATTCTATGATGCTACCCGCGGTCTCGTTTGGTTCCGAGTCCCCGATGGGTTCACGTTTTGTTCCAATTTTTTCTCCATTAACCATTTCAGGTTCGGGTCGCGTTTAGGATTTTGGGTTTCAATCAGATTTTGCTCCACCCGGCCTCGACCTGACTCGTTGCCATCCCTAAAAATAGATCTTCGCAGAACACAATTTCCCAACCACGGAAGAAACCAATAGCACAAAGCATTAAGCATATGTTGGTGTCGGTGAGAAAGTGGATTATAATTACATTTGGATAGCTATCACACCCTTTAAAGTTAAAATTTTTCTTTGGTTGGTCTGCAGAGGTGTTATTTTGACTAAAAATGTACTTAGAAGTAAGATTTGGCCTGGTAATCCTTTGTGTTTTTTCTATGACAAAACTAAAAGTATTCAACACTTGTTTTTTGAATGTACTACTGCTACTTCGATTTGGTGTGTCATTGCTAGCATTTTTGGTGTGTCTGTCAGGTCTACTAGTTGGTCTGGCTATTTTAGGTGGATTAAAACCATTTGGCCTACCGGAAGAGTTCTATTGCACTTCCCTTCTTTGATGTATCTGGACTACTAGGAATAAATGGTGTTTTGAAATGAAAACGTTTGACTCTCCTGTCCAAATTATTCAGTCCATTTGTGCGATGCTGCGGTATTGGGTAGATCTATTTGCAGGAGATTCAAAGGAAATTTTAATTCAAGGTGCTGTGATTATCGAAGGTGCTGCTTCTGAGATTCAGGCTCGCTGTTTGAAGTGCAGGCAATTGCTTAAATCAAGGTCCCAGTTGATGAACTAGAAGCTGATTATGTCATTTGTAATTGCTGCGTTTGGCGGGTGAGGTGAGGGAGGGGCGGCGGCGGACGAGGGAGATGGGAGGGGGACGGCGGGCGGCGGGCGGCCAATTGGTAATGGGATCGTGGCTAGGGGACGGACGATTTCGCGAAGGAAGATCGGATGGAGCAGAGGCGCTGCGAGATGGACGATCCGGATTCTAAGTTGGCAATACCACCACGACCATTAGGTGCTTTATAATAGTAGAAATAGGCATGACCAAAACATTGGTACAGAAAACCGACGTACATGCCATATCAAACATAGCTAAAGAACGATGAAAATCCTGTTGTTTTCGTAGGCACATGAAAGTTCACTTTCGCATGAAACCCCAGTAAAAACTAAAGACCTTCTAGGTCACATTGCACTCTTTCAATGAGATATTCATCGTATCCAAGTTCATGGTGTGCGTGACATTCAAATATCAAACATCAAAACGCTCAGGCAGTAGGTACACAGCATCTGTTTATTGCCTACATACTTAAGAATCAAGAGCAACAACTGTTTTTTTTTTATATTTGATGACCATAAGAAAAATAGCAATAAAATAGCACCAGCATTGTCCTAGTTGACAAGACCATATTTACTGCAGTCGTTGGCTCTGATACAGTAGTCAGCTCACTATCATGATTTGTCCTCAGAAGGAAGGAGACACAAGAATGCACCAGGTCAATACCAAACAAAAAGGCATATGCGGATTAACACTTTGCAAAGCTAATGTGCATGTCAGTATGTCACCTACACTCTTTTATGATTTTATCAATATAAATGTACTGTCCACACTCGTTATGAGGTACTTAATCATGCATTTGTTATGTACCTAGGTTCTTTGTTCAAGAGTTCATTGCAGTACAGCACCATCTAAAGCCCCTATAAAGCAGAGAGTTAAAGCTTTCAGCTTGTGATATACTCCCTCCTTTTTTTAGTAAGACATAGTTTGAATGATCTTTTTTAGAGATGTAACGCGTACATATGAATTTATTGATATTTTTCCTTGTCCGCATTATTTATTACACAATTCTACCTCATTTATTTATGAACAACTCTCTTACACGATGTTCTCATATATTTCGAAAACATTTATAACATGGGTAGTTAGGTTTTTTTCTTTTCACTTTCTCTTGATTTCACAACTTTCTTGATTTCACAACTTCCTTAATCTCTGTGTCAATTCAAAATACGCCTTATATAAAAACAGAGGGAGTATCTCCCATCTCAGAGCCAATCACCAAAAAACAATGTGGAGATGTAATATCTAGACATGAAACGCACTACAAAAACTTAGTCCTATACTCCAATTACGATATACACCATTCGTTTTTTATGTAAGATGTACTTTGAATTGACATATAGATTAAGTTGTGAAATCAAGAGAAAGTTAAGAGAAAATGACCATGCATCTTGGTACCCATGTTATAAATGTATTGAAATAAGATAGAGAACATAATGTGAGAGATTGTCCATAAATGCATGAGAGAGAAAATTGTGAGATAAATAAGGGTACACAAGAAAAAACATAAATAAATTTGCATGCACAACTATGTCTTACATAAAAAAAGTGGGGGTAACAAATTCTGTACCAAATTAGATGAGGTACCAAATGCAGTTTCATCAAGTACTAGCATATCAAGAAGAATGAACAAAATCATTACTGAAAACAAATGAGACATTGATTAAGGGGTGGTATACTTTACATTGAAAATTTGTCAGGAACGGAAGCCTGACTTGTTTTGGCATTTTATTCTAGATACATCTCATGCACTTACATTTGAAGATCAACTCAACTTTTCTTATGGACTGAATAGTATTACATGATTTTATGGACAGTGAGAAAACAAACTCCTGTATTAGCAGATTTAAACCGACACCACCTTACCTTAAGCCGTTGAGCAACATAAAGCATATCGTATGATATGCGAACACAGCATGTACATCAAAGTTTTCAGCAAGCTGTTAAGTGGTAACCAGCAGCTGCTCACAGTCCACCACTGCAACAGGAGGAGGAGGCACATCTAGGGAACCATTGGAGCTAGCAGGACCGTATGTCTTTCCAGGAATCAATGCATCACGTCATGAATGCATAATGGTCTTGACACTTGAGGAATATATCATATTCCTGAATCCAAGGAATTAGGCCTTTCTACCACCTAAATAAGCAGGGAGATTAGGACATTCAGTAATGGTTTAATCACTCTATGATGGACAAAATAAAAGCAAAAGAAAAGAAAGCTAAGCATTACATCTGCAAATCTTATTTGCCGTGGCCTGGAAGGTTTAAGTCCATTTTCCTTTGATTGCATTGGGGACCAAGGAGCTTGCTTCTTCGACTGCACTTGAATTCCGAGAAAAGATGGCACAGGTTGTTTATTTGTAACAGACGGTAAAGTGCGAGAAAGCCATGATTCTGAAGGAGATTTGGGGACTGGTAACGGGAGTAAAGATTTCGAAGGTATAATTTCCATTTTGACAGCAGTACTATCCTCCAATTGTTGTGGATCATGCTGACTAGCATCACGAGTGAAAGGTTTCCCATCATCGAATTTCAATGATACTTGGTTTCCAGAAGGCATTAACAATGTCGGTTCTGTAATTGCAGAGTTCCTGTCTGTTGGAGGAGTATTATCTTGACCTTTCCCAATAGGATTCCTGCCAACTATCTGTCGTCGTTCAAGCTGAGAGCCATAATCACTTGCATTCAAAGAAGCCTTAGAATCCAGTAGCAGGGCCAGGTGGCTAGTTTCTGAAGCAATATCTCCATGGTGGTCCATTGAATCTTCATGCACTGTTCTATCCACCCCTGAGCTCGTGGAGCTTGATCCTTTTAAACTACTGTGATCTGATGCAACCAATGAAGTACGGTCATGATCTCTTTCAAGTGAACTAAAGCCATTGCTCCTACATATTTTCTCATCTTTATCTTCAATTCCAAATGACTCATTTGCTTTACTTGATGGAGACACCACAGCATCCCTGTGGTAGGGAGACGTGCCACCACCTATGGAATGATAGAATGGCGAAGACCCATCCCCAGTCTGCGAGTCGCTCCAGAATGTCAATTGGTTCGATTCACATGTCAGCTTGCTCCTCCCATCGTCTACTTGACGAAGGTACTTCTGCTCCAGGTTGTACTTATATACTTCTTCCCAGGATTGCTGCAACAACAAAACCTCAGATGGTTAGAACTATGAATGATTATTGTAGCATCAACAAGTAATATAAATCTGAAATATGAATTCATGAAGCGTGTAACTTGCATCCATATTTATACCCCATTGGAATCACACCCAAGGTGCTTGTTTTGTGAGCTCCGGGCGAGTGGACTCGGTTCCTTCTGGCCCCTGCTACTGGACGGCAACCCCCTGTTGATCCCTCTCCCACGCGCCTTGGCTCGCTTCCTTGCAGGCATTGGATTCAGGAGTAACAGGGAGCTTTTCACACACAAACCAGGGAGCAAGCCACACCCCTTAGATGCAAAACCCCGGGTGCTATGCACATCGTAGTCATCGTCGTCATCTTCCTCATCTTCATGCTGCTCACGCCTCGGATAGTTACAAGATAGATAATTGGGAGGCAGATGCTGGTATGGGAGCTGGACAGGCGCTCTCCGCGCACGATCATCGCCGCAGCCGGAACTCACATTCGCCGCAGCCGCACGCGCAAGCTCGCGGCCAGAGTGGCCGGTGGTACCGGCTGCGCTGGCCTTCCGGAAGGTGTACTGAGGGGAGCCCACGGCCACCGCCTGCGCGGCCGGCAGGAAGCGGTCCATCATGAAGCCGCGTGCACCTGGCTCGGCGCCTGCGGCCGCACCGGGTGCGCCTTCCGGCATGCCGCTTAGGCCACTGACGCTGCAGTTCACGGTGAAGGATTCCGTCCGCGAGAGCGTGTCGAGCGCGTCCGAGAAACGCTCCTCCTCGTCGTCATCGTCGTCGTCTTCCTTGCGCAGTAACGCAGCGACAGACACCACCTCCTGCGCCTTCGCTTCCTTCTTCGCCTCAAGCACCACCATCTCCTCCACTACGCATGCTGCTGCGGCGCCAGCTGTGCGGCACCCGTCGGCGGCGACCCCAGTGAGCGCCCGGCGGCCGTGGTCCCCCAGGGCGTCGTGGTACGGACTCGCGACGATCTCCTCCTCCCCCGCCGACCACCGCTGAGAAGATGCCGACGGGGCCGGAGGCGCGCGGCGGGTGCGGACGCTCTTGGGCTGGCCGGGGCGCTGCTCCCAGATGAAGGGCACGGCGCCGGGGTGGCGGACGGGGCCGGACTTGAGCTCGGTCGCGTGGCAGGGCAGCGAGTCGGCCCGGCGCACCGACCGGAGCGGCGCGCCGAGGTCGATCCGCTTGCCCCCCTCCGCCATCACGGGATCCGCCCGCATCGCCGAGCCGCGGCCGCGCGCGTCTCCTCCTCCCAGTCCAGGCCAACGAAAAGGTCGCTTGCTTCGCCCGCCGCCGCACGCAGGACCGCGGAGCAAGACGGAGTGGGCGGTGAGGGATCTACAATGCGCGCGCCGAGCCGAGCCGTGCCGAGACCCGCGAGGCGTTGCGGCCGCGGGATTGCGAGGCTGGCTGGCCAGCCTTCCACTCACTCCACTAGTAGCGCCGAGTGCGGTGCGGACTGCGGAGTGGCTCGCCGGTGGGGCGGCTAATGCCTAATGCTACGCGTGCGGCGATGGACGGGGGACCTGGGCGTGTCTGCGTGGGTGCTCGCGTCAAATGGCTCGGGGAGTGGGGGAAAAGTGTGGACTTTCCTGCGTGATCTGCCTAAAAAGCTGATGCGAAGTATACTATTCTATGGGCTAAAAACTCGGCACATGCACTGGTGCGTGAGCTGCAAGTGCACTGTAGTCACTAGTCAGGTAGTGTGAAGCGGCAAGAACAGTTTGGACGGGCGCAAGAATCCACGGGAACACACTCCGCTGCGTATGTCACACGTACGGGTTATTAGCCGCATTGGGGCAATGGCTGTCACGCCATTAACAACAACATCCAACGAGCTGCTGCTGCTCCTGGTAGGTGTGGCGTCGTCGCATAGTTCGTTATACCGCTTGTCAGTGGATACAATGTCGTCGTCGTGTTGCTCGTCGACGACACATGCAGATCACGTCAAAGCCGGTCGCTTTCGATCGGTGACCACAAAGAATTGGGCTGAACTGAGGCAGACAGAATGGGAGGCTGACGAGTTTCAGAAGAAAGATGACACGGACGTTTTACCCTGTCTAAAAAACTTCGACTGCATTCGAGAATCGCGGTATTTTGACTTCCGGAATGCACGGCGTCGATCGGTCGCTTTGCGTTCGCATGGGCATGGTCGATCGACAACGCCTGCGGGCTTGCTGCCTGGCTGGCACCACCAGAGGGTGGAGCGGTGCCTTCAATAGGTGTTGACTACGGAAACAAGCTTGACATGGAATCGCCGATGTGTAAAGGAAAAGGAAAATCCACATGCATCTAACTTACTGTTAGCACAAGCGCACAACCCCACGGCGATTGATTGGCCACGGCAACGCCATGTATCTGCCGCCGGTCCTCGGCTCCTCGCCACAGAACGACGGGAGTACAAACAGCTGCAGACCGTGGCTGCACGGGATCAAATCGGATTCCCTCCCGGTATGAGTACATATCAGTACATGCACATTCGCGATGATCCGCTATTAAATTCATGACCTGATAGGTATTGTGTCGAATATATGTACGAGTAGGTTACATGCACTCTGTGGTATAATAGATATAATTGGTTTAGAGTTAGAGTCGGACTCTATCCAGACCTCCACTATATAAAAGGAGGCAAATCTAATGTAACCATATAAACGATTGCATAATAGTAGCACAGGTCTGAGGAGGTCATCTATCGGCAAGTGGCCGTGATCTATGTAGCCCGTATGTTGCGGTATTATGGATTAGGGAGAAGCGCCCATAATCAGAGCCTCATAGATGTAGGCGTAAGGCGAATTACGTTATCAAACATCGTGTCTTCTGTTGTCGTTCGTGATCTTACATCGGCGCAAATCCTAACAAATGGTATCAGAGCCATGGCCGGTAACCCGTAATGTCTCTATGAGATCCCACGGTGCAGGACAGATGGTCCGATGTGTCATGGGGAAAATTGTTGGGTTTAGTCCCACATCGGATATTGATGATGGGGGAGCACAACTTAAAAGGTGGAAGCACCCCTCTTCCATCATACTAGTCTTTTGGGCTGAGTTGGGCCAGTACCTAGGTTGTGCTTTTCTAGCATGCCCCATCTTGTTCTTTTCTCAATACTTTAATTACAAGGTGAGCACCAAGCGTCGAACATCCGATTCGTCAGACTGATAACATCAGCATGATGTCATCACTAAAATTTGAGAAATGCATGCTAAAACTTGAAAATAACTTATGAAACTTGGCAACCTGATGATGAAACCTGGTAGTTCGAGAAGTTTCACGAGAGTAAAACCCAAGATTCAGTAGTAATGCTTTGCAGGCTTTTGAATGCTATCTTCTCCTCGTGCCTCTCTCTGGGTTCTAATTTCCATGATGTTTTGATTTGTAGCCATGCGTAGTCATTTTCTTTACAGCGTGCCTAATGTTTTCTTCTCATCTACTCTCTCTATATTTTAATATTAAAATGATTTCAATTAGGAGTAGCACATAGACATCGCCTTCTAGAATTTTGACCTAACATATAGATGTCTCATCCCATCCTTAGGATTTTAAATCGACGACAATCTTTTAACATTGAAAGCCATGTTTATTTGGCATTTACCTACATTCGCACACCTCAAAAAATATTTGTGTATACATCATACATGCAGGCCGAGAGTTTTAGTGAAAAAGGGAAAAAGATAAATACATAAGAACTAATATCTCATATACAATTGATATTAGGATGCGATACAGCAAATAACATTATAGTTGATGGCAAGAGGACATACAATTTGTTCATGCAAGGAAGAATGAAAACCCGAGTTAGGCGGCTAGAGGGGGGTGAATAGACGCCACAACATTTTTTGATGTTTCCACCAAAAATCCGAACAACTTTACAACTATGTGTACCCTTCACTTGGGTGCATGAGAGCCATGAAATATTTGAGATTTTGAAAACACAATCCTGGTTGTCAAGTGTTCAAAGAGAGGAATCAATTCAAATGTTGCTTTACTAAAAGAGATCAAGCCAAATGACCAAAGTGGCTTTCAGAAAAGCAAAAACAGATTCTTTCAGAACTTGTCCTCTAATGGAGCAGGAGGTTGGTGGCTTTCTGAGGCTCTAAAAATCGTGGGAATTTTTCTCCCTATGTGTCATTGTGTTGTAAAGCACTCCACCAAAAATCTTTTCAAAACTCCTTACGGAAAAATCATACAACGCAAGCTGCTTTCTGGAAAGCAAAAGCAGATTCATGAAAAATCATACAACACAAGCTGCTTTCATTAAAGCAAAAGCAGATTCTTCAGAGTTTGATTATATTTGGACCAGAGAGATGGTGGCTTTATGTTGCTCCAAAAATTGTGAGAATTTTTCTCCCTATGAAAACATGAGCAAAGAAGCACTCCACCAAAAATCATCTCAAGAATCCATCCACAGAAAAGATGAAAAATCAAACACCAAGAGCAGACAAGAACTTCGAGCTGAAAGTTTGGGGCTCGGTTTTCACTTCATAACACCCAAATGGAGAAACCAGTGGACTTGAAATTTTTACCACAGATGGGTATATGAGTCACGCATCGTTTCCATCTAGAATCATCCCAAAATGATTTTTCTAGATTGTTCTAAAAATCGTTTACTGACTGTCACGCGGATGAAAGTTTCTGGACAGATTTGCAACAAGTCAAGAACTTGATCTCTTGCCTCTCATATGGTTGCAAAGAGTGTGGTAAATCATATTAGCAATCTCAAGGCTTCATAGACCATCAAGAACCAGCAAGAAATCACCAAGACTCATCTTCAAATAAGAGCTCCAAAAGAAGGGAAAACAAAAGTAAGAAGAACTTGGAGCAAATCAACACAAGATGATCATGAAGATGAGAGATTTCATTGCATAGGAGTTGGGGGATTACAAACCACACTCCATGTGGTCACAAGCACTCTAAGTGCCACCCTTACACACCCAACTCACCCTCTATATTTCTGAAATTTCAGCTCTAAGGGAATGAGGAGGAGGTGCTCCCCTCCCCCTCTATTTATAGCCCAAGGGTGAGATGCCCTACACCTAGAGCCCATCTCCACCCTTCATTTGAGGATGAGTGGTGTACAACACACACACTACAAGACACATTCCCGAGAGAGAATATTCTCCACATATTCCTCCGGGAAATATCTTCGCAGCATCTTCGGTCGCCAGCCCACGCCTGGGCCCACCGGTCAGAACCAGCTTCGCCACCAGGTTACCGACGCCGCAGCCTCCAGCTGCCTCGGATTCCTCGCCATGGCTAAGCTTCTCGAGTATTGTCATCTTCTCAATGTCCTGATTCTGATGAAGAAATTGAGTATATGTCCAAAGTTCCTTATTCTAGTGCTGTCGGTTCATTAATGTATGCCATGGTTTGTTCTCGTCCTGATTTATCTCATGCTATGAGTTTGGTCAGTAGATACATGGCTAATCCTGGCAAAGAACATTGGAAGGCTGTACACTGGATTTTCAGGTACATGCGTGGCACTTCTAATGCTAGTTTGCAGTTCGGTAAGACTAGAGATGGACTTATTGGATATGTTGATTCTGATTATGCTGCTGATTTGGACAAGAGAAGGTCTCTCACTGGTTATGTCTTTACTATTGGTGGTTGTGCCGTTAGTTGGAAAGCAATTTTGCAAGCTACAGTTGCTTTATCCACCACTGAAGCTGAATACATGGCTATTTCTGAAGCATGTAAAGAAGCTACTTGGTTAAGAGGTTTGTATGCTGAGCTTTGTGGAGATTCATCTTGCATAAATTTATTCTGTGACAGTCAAAGTGCTATATGTCTTACAAAGGATCAAATGTTTCATGAAAGAACAAAGCACATTGATGTCAGATATCATTATATTCGTGATGTTATTGCTCAAGGTAACATTAAGGTATGCAAGATCAGTACTCATGATAATCCTGCTGATATGATGACAAAGGCAGTTCCTGCTACTAAGTTTGAGCTTTGCTCAAGCTTAGTTGGTGTTACAGTTTAAGTCCTAGTGACTTTTGGCGCACGGTGATTTTTATTATTGAAGTGAGTTGATTGATGATATTTCATTTGCTACAAGGTGAAAATTCGTCTCAAGGTGGAGTTTATTGAAATATGATCCGAATTCTAGCGTGAGTCTTGTGGGGACGCCTGGAGGGCCCACGGTTCGGTCATGGTAATTAGCGGATTTGTTTCCGTATTTGACTGCAGTCAGTTTTGTCCACCCTATATATACCTCTTGTAAGCCGCACGGGAAGACAAGTCTCAATTGTTATTCCCCTGCGTTTGTACTCTCACCTGATATAGTGGATTTCGCCGGTTGGCGCCCGTGGTTTTTTCCCGCAAGGGTTTTCCACGTAAAAATCTTGTCTCGTGTTCGATCTTTGGTTTGCAATATTTGCTAACATAAGGCAGAGACAGAAATCGGTCATATGGTAGAGAAATTGGTCAGAAACTGTATATGAATATCCGCTCGAAACTGTATATGAATATATGACAAAGACGATCACTAAAATGTGGTTGACGCTTTCTTCAATGCCTCCGTTTAAGCATCTAAAGCCATGCCCAATGCTATCCCTTTTCCTTCCTCATCTTGCACTCAAATCACTGTAGTTAATAAAAATATATTAGAGAAAATTGTAGGGAGAGAATTGAATAGTGATAAGATAGGGGAATTTTAGAGGTTACATTGGGCATGTCCTAAGCTTCTCCTTTTCTGATAGATGATTGCTTCTATGCCATTGCTCCCTGTCTCTTTGCCTTCTTGGCATCACTCCATTGAACTCAAATTCTATCTTCCTTGGGTTGTCACTCATTGTTCCTTTCTAACGAGCTCACTGCCTATAAGAAGAAGGGACTCGTGCTCCTTGACCAGTTTTTTCCTTTTCCTCTGCTAGAAAAATAGATGCACACATGTATGAAAGTCAATGCCATCCTGTTAAGGACAGGTTTTGTTGTTCATATGTCAAGGGCTGGTAAGGTTTTGCGCGTTGCATCGAATTAAACCACATGCTCTACCGTTTGTGCAGGCCCGTCAATTCCTTTGACAACGGGAGACACTAGATTTTTACGTGAAAAACTCTTATGGGAAAAAGCCACAGGCACATGAAGGCGAAGTCATTATATAAGGATGGAGAGTACGGTAGGGAAATTACAATGAATCAGTGGATAAAACATCATCCTAAACCCTAGGGCAACAGGTGATATTTGTAGGGTTATACCCAAAAGAGTTCATATAGGACTAGCACTCTATCAATAAGGAAACACATAATTCGGATCATAATAAAACAATCTTCACATTGAGTCGAATTCTACTATAGTCCAAACAGAACATGAACCTCCAAGATAAACCATGTGTGCCAAAATCATTAGGACTTAATGAATGACACCAACTAAGTCTAAACAATGCTCAAACCTGGAGCATGTGCAGAAGTAGCTACATCAGCTACTTGATGCTTGCGCCTACCCGCAGTCTGCGCGCGTTTGAATTTGTTGCCCGCCTACGCATGCCCGTATTACTGTAGCTACAGTGAAATGCGGACTCTGCTGGGGATGCTCTTGGTGGTAGAAACTGGCTTTGTCATCATATCAGTTGGATTATCATGAGTATTTATCTTGCTTAATGTTGGCTCGGGAGATCACATCTTTGATATAATGGTATCTCTAATATCAATGTATTTCATTCTCTCATGAAACATTTGATCCATTGTGAGGTAAATAGTACTCTAACTATCACAAAATACAATGGTGCAAGAAGTACTTCCACAAATCTCAGTGTACAAACAATTTGCAAAGTTTCAACAAACCAGACCCTCAACTTTTGCAGGTTCCACAGACCCCATGGATGCTGAAAACTGTCTTAGAGATGTGGAAAGGATGCTCGTGCTGGCTCAGTGTGATGAGCACGCAAGTGTGATGTTTGCTGTCCCATCAAATGTCAGAAACTGTTGTAAATTGGTGGGAAAATTACTACAATGCCCACAAACAAGCACTCTAAATCACTTGGGAAGAGTTTACTCAAGCCTTCAGGAATGCCCATATTTCTAGAGTAGTCCTGGAACACAAGAGATGTGAATTCCAACATCTTCAGAAAGGAAGCATGGCATTGAACCAATACCTCAATAAGAGAATTTGGATCAATTTAATTAGAAGCATGTAGATATATATGTGTAAAATCAAGTTAAACATATAGTGCTATGAAATTTCAACTTTTCTATCGTTGAGAAAATCTACGTCATTATTAATTAGTTGAACTAATTACCTTAACTGATTTGGAAGTAAAAGCAACGTATCTAAGGCTAATCAATATATGATCTATGATATGCATGCATATATTAGACATGAGTTCCATTATTAATTCATGATCAAGAGCATATTCACATACCTTGGAAGCCCCATGGTTTGAACTTGTAGATTTTGGGGTCTGCAATGATAACGTGGGGCATATATACGGCAAGAAGGTAGCATGGTTGCCTTTTTCTTCCAAATAGCAGCTTCCGATGAAAACCCTAGCTAGCTCAGGCCATCGATCAATCACGTTTGATCTTTTTTTATTCTAAATCATATATAGTATATAGTAGACAAATAGATAGATTCAATCTAGATCGTTATAATATGGTCCCACCGTTGATCCAACGGCTGAGATAATCTGGGTGATGTGGACATAGGCCCTAATAGTAGATAGACTATCTTATATTAGGTAGATTAAATTTGAGCCGTTATAATCTGGTCCCACCGTTGAACTGACGACTGAGTTAATTTGGGTGATGTGGACGAGCATGGTGGCTCCGTTGGTAGTGAATAGTGATACCCGTGAGTATCACTCCCAGTTGGTTGGTTACAATCAGTCCAAAAACCCAATAGTAAAGGGGTTTGAAACCGGTCGTAAAATCCAGCTCTCTAGTAGTGAGCATGCGGTGGCACCTATAAATTCTAATATCTGCAAGGGTTGGGAGCTATGCATTGTCAAGTGCGCTCGATTTTCATTTGATTGCTTTCAACTTGTAATTTATAATAAGAGAATTTGGATCAATTTAATTAGAAGCATGTAGATATATATGCGTAAAATCTAGTTAAACATATAGTGCTATGAAATTTCAACTTTTCTATCGTTGAGAAAATCTACGTCATTATTAATTAGTTGAACTAATTACCTTAACTGATTTGGAAGTAAAAGCAACGTATCTAAGGCTAATCAAGATATGATCTATGATATGCATGCATATATTAGACGTGAGTTCTATCATTAATTCATGATCGAGAGCATATTCACGTACCTTGGAAGCCCCATGGTTTGAACTTGTAGATTTTGGGGTCTGCAATGATAACGTGGGGGCATATATACGGCGAGAAGGTAGCATGGTTGCCTTTTTCTTCCAAATAGCAGCTTCCGATGAAAACCGTAGCTAGCTCGGGCCATCGATCAATCGCGTTTGATCTTTTTTATTCTAAATCATATAGTATATAGTAGACAAATAGATAGATTCAATCTAGATCGTTATAATATGGTCCCACCGTTGATCCAACGGCTGACATAATTTGGGTGATGTGGACATAGGCCCTAATAGTAGATAGACTATCCTATATTAGGTAGATTTAATATGAGCCGTTATAATCTGGTCCCACCGCTGAACCCACTACTGAGATAATTTGGGTGATGTGGACGAACGTGATGGCTCCGTTTTCCCTTTCTTTAATTATATAATAGATTGGTTGAGAGTTAGAGTCAGACTCTATCCAGACCTCCACTATATAAAGGGAGATAGACCTAATGTAACCATGTGAACGATTGCATAATAGTAGCATAGGTCTGAGGAGGTCAGCTACCGGCAAGTGGCCGTGACCTGTACAGCCCGTATGTTGCAGTTATGGATTGGGGAGAAGCGTCCATAATCAAAACCCCATAGATGTAAGCGTAAGCCGAATTACGATACCAAACATCGTGTCTCCTGTTATCGTTCGTGATCTTACATCGGCGTAAATCTTAACAAGTGGTATCAGAGCCATGGCCGGTAACTCGGAACGTCTCTACGAGATCCCAAGGTGTAGGACAGATGGTCCGATGTGTGATGGGGAAGATTGTTGGGTTTAGTCCCACATCAAATATTGGTGATTGGGTAGCACAACTTAAAAGGTAGAAGCACCCCTCTTTCATCAGACTAGTCTTTTGAGCTGAGTTGGGCCAGTACCTAGGTTGTGCCTTTCTAGCATGCCCCGTCTTGTTCTTTTCACAATACTTTAATTACAAGGTGAGCACCAGGCATCGAACATCCGATCCATCAGACCGATAACATCAGCATGATGTCATCACTAAAACTTGAGAAATGCCTGCTAAAACATGAAAAATAACTTATGAAACTTGGTAACCTGATGATGAAACCTGGTAGTTCGAGAATTTTCATGAGAGTAAAACCCAAGATTCGGTAGTAATTGGTCAAGTTCCCCAGTAGGTAAAAACGAAGTTTCGATATACGAAAATCAAAGTTTCGGTGGCCATACTTCAAAAGTTTAGACAGTCGAAAATTCAAGTTTCACTAGAAAAAAGTTGAAGTTTCGGTGGGCTTAAACCAAACTTTTAGTACGCAAAATCCAAAGTTTTAGACGAATCTAAGTTTCAATGGGACAAAAACCCATGTTTCAGTGCAAAAACCCAAGTTTCGTGAGTGCAAATCCAAGTTTCAGATAGGAAAGCCCAAGTTGCAGTACACAAAAATAATGTTTCGTGTCAAAAATGAGGGATGGACCTTCTTCTTACCAAATCCAATGAGCTCTCCCTTAGTACCCATCGGATCAGGTCACCAAAAATAAAAAAAAGAGGTAGGTCAGAGAGAGAGAGCAGGAGATAGAGAGAAAGAGAGCTATAGAGATGAGAAAAAACATACTGGGGTAGATTAGAGGTGAAGCCTAGCCCCATGAGCCGCAGTGATGGCCGGCAAGGATGAGCAACGGCAGCAAAGTGGAGGAAATATGAAAAAAAAAGACACATCACCACAAGAGATACCACAGCGTGGGGAGCGTCACCGTCTCCTTTTACAACCACGCGCCACGTGAAAATGCAGAAGCGCTCTTCCCTTTTGTGTGGGTCCCACCATGATCATGTGCCCCATCCAAGCGCGGCGCACATTGGGTGCGTTAGTTGCCTTCTGCGAAGGCGCCACACGTTTGGATGTGCCGGCCGACCGACCAGCCTAAAGTCTTTTCGTAATTACAAGCCCAGAAAAGAATTACTCCTGCCCTCATATCTTTTTTCAATAAACGGGCATGATTTGTCTCAATACTTTAATTTAACAATAACTCGTAATTCTGTTATTTTCTTCAAAACAATTATTTTTTAAGTTGATAAGAATTCTTTCTTTAATATAACTAGCATGATGACCCGCGCAATTGCGCGGCTAGATTTATTAACTCTTTCCTATTACCTTTCGTATTGAGTATGAACTCTACTTTTCTATTATTTTTTATTCCGAATTTTATTTTTTATATTTACGAACTCTTTTCTATTATCTGTCAAATTGGATACGTACTCTTTTCTATTATTTATTGTATTGGATATGGATCCTTTATTTTTTATATTTACAGACTCTTTTCTAACATCTGTTGTATTGGATAGGAACTCTTTCCTATTA